>APFE030425014.1:0-38551 GCA_000404065.3 Pinus taeda
GAGGAACAGATTCCTCTTTTGAGCAAGCATTCAAGACTCAGATGTCTTTCAGCCAAAGAAAAGGCCGAGGCAGAGCAAATAACAGAGGTCGTGGAAGAAGCCAAAACAGAGGCAGATTTTATCCTGCAAGCACAAGCGGAAGGAGCTGCAATCAGAACCAAGATGAAGGTTCAAGCAAACAGCAAGCTCATGGACAAAGGTATGACAAATCCAAAGTCCAATGTCATTATTGTAAGAAATATGGGCACTATGCCAATGAATGTAGGAAAAAAACAAAATGATATGAATAGTAGGCAGAATGTTAATTTTGCAAATGAAGAAAATAAGAATCCAAAGAATGTGCTGTTAACATGTAACATTGCACAAGACAAACAAGAAGATGTTTGGTTTTTAGACTCAGGTTGTAGTAATCACATGACTGGAAATATTGCAATGTTTGCCAATCTAGATGAAAATGTGAAATCTGAGGTAACAACAGGAACTGATAGTAAAATATCTGTCAAGGGTAAGGGCAGAGTCAGTATCCGAGAAAGAAATGGAGAACAGATGATTGTGCTAGAGGTATACTATGTACCTGGTCTGAAATGTAATCTTTTGAGCATTGGACAGCTCATTAACAAAGGTTACAATGTGTTCTTCAAAGATGTGTACAATCACAGATATACCTCCAAGCAAGAAGATCATTGCACAGGTGCAGATGACCAACAATAGAATGTTTCCTCTCAAACTCAGGGCAGATTTGAAGGAAGGAAGAACTATTGCCGCTGTAACACAAGAAGTCTTTCAGGAGCAAGTGAAAGATGAGAATTGGTTGTGGCACTTGAGTTTTGGACAGCTCAATTTCGGAGACCTGAATTTGTTGCACAGAAAATGAATGGTAAAGGGATTGCCGTTGATTGAAAAACCGGACAACCTTTGTGAAGGCTGCATCTTGGGCAAGCAACACAAAGAAAGCTTTCCAGCAGGAAAGAGTATAAGGGCAAAAGCACCATTGGAAATTGTCCACTCTGATGTGTATGGACCGATGCAAGTACCATCACTTGGCAGAAACAGATATGTTTTAACTTTCATTGACAATTACACTAGAAAGACATGGGTGTATATGCTGAAACAGAAGAGTGAAGTGTTTGAGAAATTCCGCCACTTCAAAACTCTTGTTGAGAAACAGTGTGGGCATTACATCAAAGTGCTCAGAACAGATAGAGGAGGAGAATACATCTCCCAAGACTTTCTGCGTTTTTGCAGAGAGAACGACATACAAAAACAGTTTACAGCAAGGTATACACCTCAGCAAAACAGTGTTGCTGAAAGAAAGAATAGGACCATTCTTGACATGGTTAGAAGTATATTGAAGGCAAAACACTTGCCTCATGAGTATTGGGCAAAAGCTGTCACTTGCGCAGTTTACATCTTGAATAGATGCCCAACTAAAGCCGTTATGAACAGAATACCAGAAGAAGCATGGAGTGGTCAAAAGCAAACTGTCACTCACATGAGAGTATTCGGCTGTGTCTCTTATGCACATGTACCGGATTAGCTAAGGAGAAAGCTTGATAGTAAGGGGGAGAAGTGTGTGTTTGTTGGCTATTGTGATGAGTCAAAAGCATACAAACTCTATAATCCATCCACTAAGAAATTAATAGTAAGTAGGGATGTGCAGTTCATTGAAGATGAAGCTTGGGATGGAAGCTCAGAGAAGACAGTGAATGTGAAGACAATTGTGTCTCTTGAAGAAGAACAGGAAGGCAGAACAGCAAATAATCCTTCCTTGGTGGTCCCTCCTCCACCACAGCAAATTCAGCAAACTACACCACAAGCTAGAATTCGAACAGCCTTAAGAAGTCAAGGCAGTGCTTCTTCAAGCACACCACAGGGATCTGAAATACCCTCAAGATCGGATAGAACTTCCAGCACACCAAGAAGACCAAGATTCAGAAATCTGAATGAGATTTATGAACAAGGAGAGGTAAGTACCAATACCGGTCTGAATTCATTATTCGCTTTATATATTGTCATGTTGATGACCCAATTTCATTTTTGAAGATGCTGTAAATGAAGATAATGGATTGAAGCAATGAATGAAGAAATTGGTGCAATTGAAAAGAGTAACACATGGGAGTTAGTGGACCTCCCTGAAGGCAAAGAGGCCATTGGAGTTAAGTGGGTCTATAAGACCAAAAGCAATGCTGAAGGCAAGATTGACAGGCACAAAGCAAGACTTGTTGTGAAAGGCTACAAGCAGCAACAAGGCAGAGACTATGATGAAACCTTTGCACCAGTAGCAAGGATGGAAACAGTCAGAACAGTGTTGTCTATTGCAGCACAACACAAATGGAAGATTTATCAGATGGATGTTAAATCTGCATTCCTGAATGGAGTGTTAAAAGAAGAGGTCTATGTAGAACAACCTCAAGGTTATGAAGTTGTTGGCCAAGAGCATAAAGTTTGCAGACTGAAGAAGGCTCTTTATGTGCTGAAGCAAGCTCCAAGAGCATGGTACAGCAGAATAGATGCTTATCTGATTGAGAATGTGTTTGATAAGTGTGATGGTGAACCCACACTCTACATAAAGGAGAATGACGGTAAGATTATTATTGTTGTTTTATATGTAGATGATCTGATTTTTACTAGCAATGATGCTTCACTCATTGCTGATTTTAAAGCAGTCATGAAAAGTGAATTTGAAATGACTGACTTAGGTTTCTTAAGATATTTTCTTGGAATTGAAGTAGACCAATGTGAAAATGGTGTTTTCATTTCTCAAGATAAATATGTAGAAGAAGTGTTGAAGAGATTTAACATGTAAAACAGCAAGGCCGCTGTGACTCCAACAGTAATGGGGCTGAAATTGACCAAAGAAGACAACAACAAGGATTTTGATCCAAAACTGTACAAGAGCATAGTTGGCAGCCTTATGTACTTGACTGCAACTAGGCCGGACATTATGCACGCTGTGAGTTTAATTTCCAGATTTATGGAAAGACCGAAAGAGACTCATTGGCAGGCAGCCAAGAGGATTCTAAGGTATGTGAATGGAACGAAGGGGTTTGGTATTTTATACTCCTCTTCTGAAAGTTTCATGTTGACAGGTTATACGGACAGTGATTGGGCTGGAAGTGTTGATGATAGGAAAAGCACATCAGGATATGTGTTTCATATGGGGTCGGGAGCCATCTCATGGGCTTCCAAGAAGCAACCAGTTGTTGCTTTATCAATAGCAGAGGCAGAGTATGTGGCAGCAACAGCAGCAGCATGCCAAGCAGTGTGGCTGAGAAGAGTTCTCAAAGATTTGTGTCATGAACAGGAAAATGGCACAACCATTTACTGTGACAATAGCTCAGCAATAGCATTGTCTAAAAACTCTGTTTTTCATAAAAGAACAAAGCACATAGATACCAAATTTCACTTCATACGTGAATTGGTTAATAATGGTGAGATTGTTTTGCAGCACTGCAGAACAGAGGATTAGCTGGCTGATATCTTGACAAAACCATTGCCAAAGAAAGGTTTTGATCATTTCAGAAAATGCCTGAGTATGCAGCAATTGAAATTAAGGGGGAGTGTTGGAATTTAATTCCAACTACAGACAATTAATACAGAACCGAAATCTGATCTTCAGCAATTAATTTCAGATTGTTCGGTGCCGCAAAAATCCACTGATATTTTGAACTTTAAATTCAGAATTAAATCCCCTACAGACAGCTGTCTTATTTTTGCTGAAAAGTCATCACCGTCTTTTGTAATAAATACAGAGATAAAGATCAGCAGATATTTTGCTTTGCTTATAGTTTAACATAGATATTTATTTTCCTATAAATGTAATGCACGGCAGTTCTGTTTTCAAGCAAGGAAGCGCAAGAGAGGCAGCGTAAGAAGAAAAGAACAGCGGTTCTGTTTTCTGTAATTTCTGAACAGCAGTTCTGTTTTTTGTCTTTGAGTGAAGGTTAGAAGAACAAGTGTGTGTCTCTTCTGTAAATGCACAGCAGTGCTGAACCTACGATTTTCTGAGTTAGAGAAAATCGATTTCTAGAACTGAAGCGTTCCTCTTGTAACAACTAAGTTTTTGTATCAGCTTGCTTATTGTTCATGAATACAAGTTTACAGTTTATTAGTTTACTGTTTTGCTGATTTTCAGTCGCTGTTACACCAAGTGTCAAAAACACTTTGTTTTTACTCTGTAAATTTATTAGTGATTTGACGCCTTTTAGTTGCTGTTACACAAAGCGTCCCCTGTGTCACTGTAAATTAATAAGTAATTTTGACGCCCATAAAGTGACTTGCGTCAAAATCGTGTTGCTGTTACACCGAGTGGCTTGACGTCAAAACTCGTGTTACTGCAACACCACGAGCAGCGTTGCTGCAACACCAAACTGTGTTGCCGCAACACCGGTTCCAGAAAGCAATTTTTTCTGTTTTTCTGTGTTATTAAAAACAGAGTGTTTTTCCTGTTGCTGCAACACCAGAATCCTGTTGCTGCAACACCAAGTCCAGAAAACAAAATTATCAATTTTTTGTGCTGAAACAGAGCAGTTTTGTGTTGTCTGTTTGTTTAGGAATTTAGCAGAAAAATTCCATCATATCAGAGAGTTGTTCTGGGATGTTTTGTGTTATGGAATTCACCTCAAAATTCCAACAGAACAAACTGTTTATAATATCACCCAAAAAAAATGGTTTATAAACCAAAAACTAAAAGCAGAAATAAGCAATTTACGGTTTAGAATGGCCACTGAATGGGCCGTAATTTCAGGGCCACGGCCCTTCTCTGATCCTCGAACTATTGAAACTTTGAGCGAGCCGGGAGGGGAGTGATATTCATATTGCTGGCCAAAAGAAAATTAAAAAATTAAACATGTTCATAAACCTGTTATTGCCACATTCACTAACAGGTGGGGGTGTGACTGTCTTTGCTTAAGTCTTTGTGCCCGGAAAAGACATCGTTTAATTTCTTGTCTTTTTTGAGCTGCTAGTTACAAACTAGCAAAAAAATGAAAAAACAAAATTGGAAGGACTGTCTCTGCCATATTCATGGAAGGTGTTATTTATGAATTTCAAATTTCAAGTAGTCGGGAATTTCAAATTTCTAATAAATTTGAAATAAGCGGGACCACGTCTCGAGAGAATGATTCAGCGAGATGGTCATTCGCCAAGACGAGAGAAAGAGGTTGCTCATGGATGCTTCAGGTTGATAGTTGTATGTAGGGATGGAATTTGACAGGTAAATTGCCCGTTAGGCGGTAATTTGCCTGTCAAATACAGCTAGAGTTACTTAAATCGTCAAATTTGACGAGTGATTCAGATCCGAAATTCTGGCTACTTGATGTGAAAAATCTTAATTTTTTTCATAATCTTCAATATTTTTTTGTCAAAATAACTAGAACCAGTGATAGAGTTACCTAAATTGTCAGGTGATTCGGATTTGAAATTCCTACCCTGATCTTATAATTGTATGCATGCCCCTTGATATGCAAAATCTTAATGATTTATGTGAAAAAGTGAGATGGGAAATTACTACCTTGGTCTTATAAAGTATGCATGCCATATGCAAAATCTTAATGACTTATGTACAAAAGTGAGAGGGGATGTAAAGAAAACTATAGCAAAAAAAAAAGCTAGTGAACCACGTCAATAATTCTAAATTCTAAAGCAACCTGCAATCGAGGTAAGTTCAGCGCCTAAAGCAATTTACAATCGAGATAAGTTCAGCTCAATTTATGTAACACGAAACTTCAGTAACCCCCTTTCTGCAATATATCTGACAGCAAAGGTGAGGAAAATCTGCCTTTTAGTTGGCTTAACAATTATTTGGTAAAACTTAAAATACGAGTCGATCATCATCCCGCGTAGCAGCTGAACAGTCCTTTTCTATTGAATTTCATGATTTTTCTGATCTCAATTCAACATTAACGTCATGGCCACCACTATTTCGCCCCGTCTCTCTCTTATCCCTCTTTCTTTTGCTACTTTATTCATTTGCATTATCCTATGCTCAGCCAGCTCATGATTATTTCAATAACGTGATTCCACGTTTTTATGTTAACTCATGTCCCATGGTCCAACAATACAGGGATCCGAGGGAAGTCAAATAATCGCAGATTACAAAATATTTTGAAAGTCTCATAGAGAAGTCAAATGGGTGATAAAAATATTGTTGGTTTTGATAATTTGAAACAAACACATGTTAGGAGACATAAACCAATATAAAGCAAGAAGACAAGGAGCATAAATTCCCTAATGGTATATTCATTAGATTATATCATCTCGGGTGTAACAAACACATTTAGATTACAAATGGTTTTAGGCGATCATAACAGTTATGCCAAATTCAATTATTCTAATTAAACTTTATCCAACATAGTCATATCAGTAAACCCAACTTATTGAATAAATAAAGCCAATCTCTTGCAAGTTCCTTTTGAAATTTTGTGCGCAAGCAGTTTCTCTTCTTTGCTTTCACTTTTCAATTTTTTCCTCTTTCTACTTATTTCCACACACAACACAGCTACTTATTTCCACACACAGCACTACCACTTGCAGTAGTATAAAAAATAAAAAATCAAACTGTCATTAGTGCCCATTTTCTTTTGAGTTTTACAAATCGTCGTAAATGCATAGAAACTTCATAAATCGTCTTTCATTAATTGCCACTGAGCTTTCATTCTACATTTTGAATATTTCAAAACTAACTATATTTTAACTAAAATATAATTTTTTTTTTAGTTAATTCTTTTACTTTTATAGAACTCAGAAAATTTTCAAAGCCTCATTTTACCCACATTTCAAACCAAGAAGATTTTTCAATACATATTATATAAGTATATAAATTCATAATGTAATATCTATTAAACACTAAAAGAGAATTTTCCAAAGTACAAACTTCTTCTTGAATGCAAAATTTGGAAAAAAGAATGCATCATGAACTCTTATCCAATCTCTACACTTGATCTTAAGATTAATCTTTTCTAGATCTAGTACTATTATATATATATATATATATATATATATATATATATATATTCCATCTCTTTGATTTTGAGGAATACAACAAGAAAATGTGAAATCATAAAGCTTTTCTTAATTCTTTAATATAATATATACATAGTTGATATTGAAACATTTTATTTATTGCTCATGTTATCACATTTTAAATATATTTTCTCTTATTAGTATATTTTCTAATAAATGTCTTCATATTGAAAAATAGTATGATCTCTCTCTATCTCTCTCTTTATATATATATATATATATATATATAATATATATATATATTATATCCTCTCTTATTAGTATATTTTCTAAATAAATGTCTCTCATATTGAAAAATAGTATGATCTCTCTCTCTCTCTCTCTCTCTCTCTATATATATATATATATATATAATTTAATGTACATATTGAAATGCACATCTCCAACATACTAAGAAGTAAGCCATAATTAAAATTTTCAATGAAAGAATTATACATCTTGTTGATATTAAAAAGTAGAAATAAATTATAAGAGAAATTATATTTTTCTTAAGATCAATTACTTCATCACACTATATAAAGTTGATGTAAAATTATGTTAGTTAAGGTGGACATTAAATTAATTACACATGTGACTCACACTATAAAGTAGAAAATAAAAGCACTTATGGCAGAAATTACAAATTTTTTATGGTCAATTATTTCCTCTCTTCATACATAAAATTGGTTAAAGTTATGTATTTAAGGTGGAAATGGAAATGTTTTATTTGTACCTGACAACATATTTTGGTTATTAATATCTTCCATATTGATAGATTTTTTTTAGATTTTCTTAAGCATTATTTTATTTCTTTTGATATAATGCAAAATATCTGCCATAAGTGCCTGTCATCTATGAGGGAGATGTTGGCATGTAATGTTACATTTAAAAATATATGTGATTCATTTTTAATACGAGGGAGAAATGAATTTGAGCATGTAAAAATAATATTATTGATATAGCATGATGCGTAATTCATTGAAAGTTATGTGATTCATTTTTAGTATGAGGGAGATGAATTTGAGCATGTAAAAATAAGATTATTGTTTTAAGATGACTTGTAATTTATTTAATGTTCATTGACATGTAATATTTTAAATTAAAAAAATATTAATAACAAAAAAAATTTCTAGTGTTAGTAATAAATGAAATATTTCAATGTCCATGCTTTATATCAATTTTGTATAAAAAAAGTAATTTAAATTAAAAAAAAAAACCTTATATTTTTCACTTTCATTGTAAGATGTGTAATTTATTCCATCCTTAACATGGAGTTGATATATAATATTTAAACCCAAAATCAGTTTGCGAGCAGGAGGGCAACCCCATTAAGTCTGAATTAATACAAAGTACATTGTGGTACACACCCACCACTCCCCACACACTCGAGGCAATGGGTGCAGTGGCTCCATGTAAGCATAAGGATAATGCCATTGTGGAAGGTGGTAGAGTTAGTATGTCAAGGTTTGAGTTTGGTTGCAAGTGTTCTACAAGGTTTGTAGGTTGTTTTAGTGCCCAAGAGATTGCAGTGTGGATGAGGGACTCTGCGGGAAAAGAAACATAGGGGATCCATAAGAGGTAGTGGACTCTTCATCTCTAGGTGAGGGTAATTTAGTACCTAAATTATTTCTTCTCCCCCTCGTCCATGCATCTAAGTGTTTGGTTTTGGGATTGGGTTTTACATGGGGTTGAATTGTCTATGGGTGGGAGTTAATTGGGATGGTCGAAGCCTCTGGCTTCGATAATATAGTAAAATTATGTTATCCTAATGGGTAGAGTCTTCGTATCGGTTTGCTATGAAACTCTTCTCTCCAGAATGAGGTTATTTGGGATGTGGGTTATTGGTGTCAACTCTGGGGAATGTTGTTGTCTGACTTGGTTCGAAGACCCAGGGTTCTATGGTTGGGTCGTCTTCAACTCTACATGTAGGGTTTATTTTACTGTTTTTTATGGGGTTGTAAGGAAGCTTGCATTTGTGCATAATGGGTGGTACTGACATGGTAATGACTTGGTTGGCAGGCTTGCTTGGCTTCACATCCATGGCATGTGTAAAAGCTTCTACGGGGTCACAATTGAGGTGTTGCACCGCCCTGAGTTTAGGAATTATTATAATGTTGTTGGAGCTAGCTATGGTGGGCTCTTAATTTATGTTTCTATTTGTTATGCAAATGTTCCTTTGGGTAAAGAAAATTAATTCCTGGTTGGGTTGGAGGACTTCGATTGGATGCAGGGACTACGAGTGGCGGAGAGTCAAAGTTTAATATTAAGGAAATTATGGTTTCTTTCTCCCATCACAAGTACGAGGGGAGATAGGTTCACCTGGGAGTGAAGGGCTTCTAGGCTCAAACCCCCTCCTACATAGGGACCTGGAAACATCCATTTTATCAACAAGTACTAGGACTGAGTTGTGATGGCAAGGGCAGCGAAGGCTCGCGGTTGTGGTAGGGGCCTCGGGAAACTTAGTAGTAGGAACAACCCAGTTCCTTGGGCGGAAGAAGAGGTCATAAGCCAGTCGCGAGCCTCATTAATGATGTGAAAAATTCATATCCTGAAGGTTTCAGTGAAGAAATCAGGAGACTAATCAAGGAATGGGAAGTCGACTTGCACCGTCAGGCGAGTGTGACAAATATAGAGATGGAGGACTAGAGAGTGATGGTGTTAGACCCTAGGAATACTCATGTGTAGGTGACCCAGTTCAAACAAACCGTGTACCTATATTGGATCATGAAAAGCCTCCTGGGAAAGGTCTTGGAGAAAATTTCAGTGAGCATGGTGACAACAATACAAAACTTCCCCAATTATAAGAAGGACTTCCAGAAACTGCAATTCCAAATGAAAAAGTAGGATGGAGACCATGGCTACATCGAGAATCACTTCCCCTGTCTTTTCTCACAGAGAGTGCTGCCAGTTTCTAATGTAAAGGACCCGACTCCGGTCGAATCTGCTTTTGCTGAGCAAGATGAATAGGATGATAATTGGTTTTTAATTTTTGACTAGTACATATGCGAATAGGAAGCCTGAATCATTCCTGAGCCTATTTCATGATTAGTCATACATAGTGATATGATTGCCACTCGTATCTATTAGCTAGGACTGGGTGAAAAAAATATTGTTGGTTTTAATAATTTGAAACAAACACATGTTAGGAGAGACAAACCAATGTAAAGAAAGAATACAGGGAGCAATAAATTCCCTAATGATATATTCATTAGATTATATCATCTCGGGTGTTACAAACATATTTAAATTACAAATGGTTTTAGGAGACCATAACATTTATGCCAAATTCAATTGTTCTAATTAAACTTGGTTTACTAACATAGTCATATCAATAAACCCAAATTATTGAAATAAATAAATCCAAACTCTTGCAATTTCTTTTTGAAATTTCATACCCAAGCACTTTCTCCTCTTTGCTTTCAATTTTCATTTTTTTCCTCTTTGTACTTATTTCCACACTCAACACTAGTACTTATTTCCACACACAACGCTACTACTTGTAGAAGTAATATAAAAAATAGAAGTAATATAAAAAATAAAAGATCAAAACATCAGTATTTCTCATTTTCTTTTGAGTTTTACAAATCCTCTTAAATTCATAGAAACTCCACAAATCTTCTCTCATTAATTGCCACTAGGCTTTCATTCTAAATTTTGAAAATTTCAAACCTAAATATATTTAAACTAAAACATAATTTTCCCTTTAGTCAATTATTTCATGAAAGAAATTATTTATTTATATTTTAATAGACTTGAGGAAAATCTTCAAAACCTCATTGAATTAGATGCTCGATGTTCTACCCTCTAATCTTACAAACACTTCAAACCAAGCATATTTTTCAATACATATTATTTAAGTATATAAATTCAACACTTCAAACCAAGCATATTTTTCAATACATATTATTTAAGTATATAAATTCATAATGTAATATCTATTGAGCACCAAAAGAGAATTTTCCAAAGTGCCAACTTCTCTTTGAGTGCAAAATTTTGAAAAAGAATCTTCCAAAGTGCAAACTTCCTTTTGATTGCAAAGTTTGGAAAAAGGAATGGATCTTGAACGTTTATCCAATCTCTACAGTGCATCGCATCTGATCTTAAGATTAATCACTTCTAGCTCTAGTACTTTATTTTATATATATAAAATATGGATCTATTTTCTCTCTCTCTATATATATATATATATATTCCATCTCTTTGATTTTGAGAATACAATAAGAGAATGTGAAATCAATAAAGACTTTCTAATTGTTTAATATATCTATATATATATATTATATATATATATAATATAGAGAGAGAGAGAGAGAGAGAGAGAGAGAGAGAGAGAGAGTTGATATTGAAATATTTTACTCAATATGGTCATTGAAATATTTTATTTATTGCTTATGTTATCTACAATTAAATATTATTTTTTCTTATTAATATGCTTCTTAAATAAATGTCTGTCATATTGAAAAGTAGAGAGCCTATATATCCAAGGAATATAATCTCTCTCTCTCTCTCTCTCTCTCTCTCTCTCTCTTCTCTCTCTCTCTATATATATATATATATATATATATATATATATTCAAGTATACACACATATATAATTTAATGTACATATTCAAATGCACATCTCCAACATACTAAGAAGTAAGACATAATTAAAATTAATTATACATCTCGTTGATATTAAAAGGCAGAAATAACTTGAATTTTCTTACTATCAACTACTTTTCAATTACTTCATCACACTATATAAAGTTGATGTAAAATTATGTTAGTTAAGGTGGACATTAAATTGCAGTTGTCTATAATGAGACTTTTTGGAAGCCTTTCTGGCGGGTTTTTCCAGTCAAAATCCGGCAGCAATTTATTGGAATCGCAAGTTTGATAGCTAGTTTCTGCACAATCAAAGTGCCCCAGGGGTTTTTCAGGGTGTTGAATCCAAATATGCAGTTAAAAAACCATTTTAACTGCAGCAAATCAAGATTTAAGCTCAATTTCCTCCTTCGGATTCCGTCACCGGAATCTCCAAAAAGTCGCATTATAGACAACTCCCATTAACTTAGTTACACATATGGCTTACACTTAAAAGTAGAAAATAAAACCATTTATGGTAGAAATTAGAATTTTTTATTAGCAATTATTTCCTAACTTCATACATAAAATTGTGTAAAGTTATGTATTTAATGTGGAAATTGAAATATTTTATTTATTTATACCCTACATTGACCGATATTTTTTTTATTCATAAAATTATGTATTTAAGGTGGAAATTGAAATATTTTATTTAGATGACAAATATTTTTGTTATTAATATGTTCCATATTGATAGATTTTTTATTATTATTAACATCTCTTTTTTTTATGTAAAGTAAGCATTATTTTATTTCTTTAGATATAATGAAAAACATCTCCCATAAGTGCCTCTCATCTATGAGGGAGATGTTGTCTTGTAATGTTACATTTAAAAATATATGTGATGCCTCTTTATAAGGGAGATGTTGTCCTATAATGTTACATTTAAAAATATATCTGATTCATTTTTGGTACGAAGGAGATATGAATTTGAGCATGTAAAAATAATATTATTGATATAACATGAAGTGTAATTCATTTAAAGTTATGTGATTCATTTTTTGTATGAGGGAGATATGAATTTGAGCGTGTAAAAATAGTATTATTTATATAAGATGATGTGTAATTCATTTAATGTTCATTCACATGTAATACTTAAAATAAAATAAAAATATTAATAACAAAAAAATATTATAGTGTTAGTAATAAATGAAATATTTCAATGTCCATTCTTTTATATCAATTTTGTATAAAAAAAAGTAATTTACATTAAAAAAGTTCTTATATTTTTTACTTTTCATTGTAGGATGTGTAATTCATTCCATTCTTAACATGGAGTTCATATATAATATTTAAACCCCCAATTGGGGTGTGAGCCGAAGGGCAACCCCATCAAGTCTGAATTAATGCAGAGTATGTCATGACACACACCCACCACCCCCCACATGCTTGAGACAATGGGTGCGGTGACTCCTTGCATACATAAGGATAATACCAATGTGGAAGGTGGCAAAGTTAGTATATTAAGGTTTGAGTTTGGTGGCAAGTGTTCTGCGAGGTCTGTAGGTAGTTTCAGTGCCCAAGAGATTGAGGTGTGGACGATGGACTCCGCGGGCAGAGAAACACAACGGCTCCAGAAGATTAGGTGGATTCTTCATCTCCAGGTGAGGGTAATTTAGTATGTAAACTGTTTATTCTGCCCCTCCCCCATGCATCTAAATGACTGGTTTTGGGATTGGGTTTTGCATGCGATTGAATTGTCTGCAGGTGGGAGTAAACTGGGATGGTGGAAGCCTTTGGCACCCGTAGTCTAGAAACAATATGTTATCCTAACGGGTATAGTCTCTGTGTCAATTTTCTATGAATTCTCCTCTCCCAAATGGGATTATTTGGGATGTGGGATATTGGTGTCAGCCCTGGTGAATGTTGTTGTCTAGCTTGGTTAGAAGACCTTCGGGTCTGGGGTTGGGTCGCCTTTAGGTCTACATGAAGGGTTTCTTTTACTGTTTTTTGTGGGGTTGAAAGGAAGATTGCATCTATACATAACTAGTGGTACCAGCATGGTAATGACTTGGCTGGCTAGCTTGCTTGGCTTCACACCCATGGCCTGTGTAAAAGATTTCGTGGGGTCGCAATTGATGTGTTGCACCACCCTTGGTTTAGGAATTATTATATTATTGTTGGAGCTATTTGTGGTGGGCTCTTAATTTATGTTTCTAGTTGTTATGCAAATGGGCCTTGGGGTAAAGAAAATGAATTCCTCGATAGGTTGGAGGACTTTGATTGGATGCAGGGACTACGAGTGGCGAAGAGTCAAATTTTAATATTAAGGAAATTACAATTTCTTTCTCCCATGACAGGTGAGCATGGAGGTAGGTTCACCTGGGAGCAGAGCGCTTCTGGGCTCGAAACCCCTCCTGCACAGGGACCTAGAAACATCCATTTTTTCACCAAGTACCAGGACTAAGTTGGGATAGCAAGGGCAGCAAAGGCTTGGGGCTGTGGTAGGAGGCCTCAGGCGATTGAGCGGGAGGAGAAACCTAGTTCCTTCAGTGGAAGAAGAGGTCTTAAGCGATTTGCGAGCATTATTAATGATGCAGAAAATGCATACTGTGAAGGGGTCAATGAAGAAATCAAGAGACTAATCGAGGAATGGGAAGCAAACGTAAATTTCCATATGAGGGTGATAGATATAGGGATGGAGGACTAGAGAGTTATGGTGCTGGACCCTAGGCATGCTCACGAGTGAGTGACCAAGTTCAAACAAACCTTGTAGCTGTATTGGATCATGAAAAACCTATTGGGAAAGGCCTTGGACAAATTTTCAGTGAGCATGGTGACAATAGTACAGAACTTCCCCAATTACAAGGAGGACATCAAGAAACTACAATTCCAAATGAGAAAATAGGATGGACGCCTCAGTAGCATCAAGAATCCCTACCCCTGTTTTCTCTCACAGATAGTATTTCCCAATTCCAATGCTAAGCACCCGACTTTTGTCAAATCCACTTCTGCTAAGCAAGATGAATAAGATGATAGTTGGTTTTTAATTTTTGACTAGTATATATGCAAATAGCTTTTAATTTTAGTTTGAAGTTGTATATTTTTATAGGAAAATAGAGTATGGACAAGGACATGATATACAATCTTATATAGCTTGGGTAGAAAGACTTATCACTTTTTGCTACTAGATGACTTATCATGCGGTTAGGTGGCTAACAGACTTGGTCTCTCGTCAGGCATGTTGAGGCCACCTAACCAGTTTTATGTAGTTGTAACTTGCTTATATATTAATGAAAATGGAAGGATCTACCAAGCTTAGAAATATCTATATCTATATATATATATATATATATATATAATATATATAATATATATATATATTAATATATATATATATTATATATATAATATATATATATATATATATATATATATATATATATTATATTATAATCTATATCTATATCTATATCTATATATCTATATCTATATCTATATATATAACAATGAAAATTTAATAAATCAAACATTTCAATATGCATGTTAAGAAAAATGTTGGACACAAAATACTTCATGATTGACTAAATTTTTGTAAATATGTAAATAGTGAACCTAGAATAGGAAAAGACTTGGGAATATGAATCTAGAAGAGTCACAATTATAGTTTATATATTAATGCTTATCCTAATGTAAAAAAAAAATTCATGAGTTACCATCCTAACCTGACATGGTATCAAAGAACAAGTCCTAATGTTGGCATTCCTTTGCCCTTGTAACTCCTCTGTTGATTTCTTTTGTTGGGAAAAATGGCTCTGCATATCTATCTCTCTTATCATGTCAAATGTGTGTTCATTGTCATATTTGAAAGTTAGATCACAAATGTGAAACAATTCTTGTTTGATTGTGATGTACACCCTGGGTTCTTTGCCTCTTTGTTACAAAACTCAAAAATATCCTCTATCAATATTGATATAACAAGTTTGACCATATTGGTTCATTCTCCATGCTCTCAAGCTATCTGAGATTCAAAACATTGTCTTTGATGTAGCTAAGTCCAAGGCTTAAGATGGTGCTTCGAATTGCTAGATCAAACTCATGCTCTCATTTAAAACAATCCAGCGGTATCTCGGTTAGTTTATACAACCCTTCAATGGAATCAAAATCACATTATATGTAAAATAATTTAAACAACATGGAATCTCCAACAAATTAAGCCCTGGAATTATTTTACTAATGCGGCAATAATGATTGAACTCTTATCGTTGATACATAAATAACTTACTGGAATGAACATTGTTTAACGTTTGAGCCTATTGATTCATATTCTAAACATTGTTTAATGTTTGAGCCTGTTGTTTCATATTCTAAACATTGTTTAATGTTTGACATCATTTCTTAATATTCTAAACGTTGTTCGTTCTATTTGAGATCACTAGATTTTCATTTCCAAAATGTAAAATAATTTTAGAATATAAGCTCTGAGCATCATGTGCATCGTGTAGTTACTTTTTTTGTTAAATCGTTTAAATTTTGATCAAGAAATCACTTTTGGAGACCATGATCACAAAGATTTGCTTCTTCTCATTACAGGGGATCACTTAGACTTGAGTTCCATAGATTCACCAAGGACATGTGTTTCAACTCAAGTGACAATTTGTGTTGATATTGCAATATGCATTGATGTTACATTGATATTACACTATGCCAAAATGGCACAATTAATCAAGCTTCATTTACACCTCAAACTGTTCCAATAAACTTGTTGTTTGTTGACATAGAGTAAAGAATTGGTTTTCTAAGTCCATTCTCTATTTTTTATTGTGGGGAGAGTGATTATTTTATTTGGAGAAAGTGTTTAATGCATGAGATCAGAGAATAGATCATAGATTGGTGATGATGTGCTCTTACATCTCTATTTTTGGTTTGGTGCTGAATGGAAAAGAAAATTGCCATGAATGGACAAGAAAGAATAGGCACATTATTATCTTTATTGACATATGGAAGGGTTCTTATGAAGGAGCAGGTGGCAATCCATCCACCAACCCCACATATGATAAAGAGCTCACCATATGGGAGAACAGGAACATTAAGGCCTATGCTCTGATTATTGCATCTGTAAATGAAGAGGTGAGTCCTCACATAATTCCAATTACCAATGCTTTTGATGCACTAAATAAGTTGAAATATTTATATGACTGACACTCATAGCTTGAGGTAGTCAAGTTGATGATCAAAATATTGAACTTGGAGTTGAAGTATGATGATCCTTATCCCTAGCCTATGAAATTAGAGTTATCATGCATGATGTAGAAACCACTAGAGTTAAAATAGGCATCCCTCTCACAACTATCGTCAAGGCTCTCTAACCCACATATTCTCACTATCTTGAATCCTTACAAGCTAGTGCCCAACTTAAGAATATTGCTTTTGACACTCTTGTGGAGAACATTGTAGAAAAGGAGAAATAATTTTGAAAGAGGAAGAGAATTGGTTAGTCTTCTAAAGAAGTTGTGTGCCTTACATAGAGAGAGAAGAACCAAACAAAATATTATTCCAGAGGAAGAGGTGGTAGAAGAGGACATGGAAAGAAGAATAATAGAGGTAGGGGGGTAAGCATCATCAAGGAGGAAAATACGATCTCCATTGTATTCACTACACCAATAATGGACATGATGCATAGACATGAAAACTCTTATAGGACAGAATGCAACAAGACCGAAATGAAGATAAAAGAAAAAACACTAGATCTAAGGAAAGGTAAAGCACCTAAATATGCTCATTATATTGTGGCACATTTCAATATCGGAGTAATTGAATATTTGTTTCATGCTTCATTTGCTTCTTGGAAAGATACATCATTGGTTGATACATGTTCAGCCTACCACATGAGCTTTCAAATTTTTTTTTGAATACTTTAGTGACAATGTAGATGCAGAAATATACTTTGTACAAAAATCAAGACTCAAGACATCCATACTTAGCACCATCAGGCTCAAACTTCCTAGACTCCTTGGCTTTATTCTGCATAATGTTCTCTACCTACCAAGGCTATGGAGAAACTTGTTGTCCCTTGTTCATATTCGTCAACAAGGACAATCCATTCACATGTTTGATGAAAAAGTTGAGGTGAGAAACGAATTAAAAAAAACACTTGTCATGACTGAAATAGAGGAAGAAAGATTCTTGAAGTTGTAAGGAATAGTTGCTCATGCACAAAACTATGCATATAGTTCTTAGCATAATGAAGTTACATTGACATCTAGTCTTTTATTGCATTCAAGATTTGGAAATTTGAATTATGACATAGTTCATTTATTGAAGTGAAATGGTTTTATTGTTTCCTAACAATTCCAAGGAAATTGGAGTAATGTGATGCTTGTATCCTACGAAAACATATCAAACAACCATTTCATTCCATTATGTTTCTAGAGCATGTATAAAGCTTGCATTTATTCATTCTGATTTGTGTGTCCCTATATGTGTTCCTTCTACAAACCAAAATAAATATATGATGAATTGTATTAATGAGTACACCAAAATGTGTTGTGTATATTTGTTGAAGAGTAAATCTAAAGCTTTTGAAACTTTCAAAAACTTTCATGCATGGATTGAGAATGATGCATAATCTCATATTGGCTCTATTCATATTTATAATGTAAAATTATATACCTTAAAAGAATTTGAAAAATATCTTCACCAACATGGGACTCAACAACAAACAACTGTGCCATATAATCCTCAACATATTGGTGTAGCTGAAAGAATGAACATGATGACAATGTTAAATATGGTTTGTTCAATGATGTTTTTCAAAATATGTAAAGCTAATGTTTTGGGAAGATGAAATTCTATGTGTAGTATATGTTAAAAAATAATGCCCATCTCATGCTGTCAGAAATAAGACTCCTTATGAAATTTGGTATGACCATGTTTGTTTGGTAAGGCATCTCAGGATCTTTGGTTTTTCTTGCTATGCCTTGATTCTTAAGGAACAAAGAAAGAAAAGTGGTGAAAAGATTCAGAAGTGTACCTTATAGGGGTATTTAAATACCTACAAAGCATATTGTTTCTATGATGAGGTAAATAAGAAGTCCATGCTATCTAGAGATGCAATTTTTCTTGAATCTTCCAACATTGACAATGTTGTTGGGTGATAACTTGGTCATTTGGAAAGATTTAGCAATGCAAAAAAAAATCAGGAATTTGATAATGATAGTCCACATCTTGAATGGGGGATCCCTATCCTAGATCAATTTGTAGAATCTCCTTTTGAAGCACTCACTCCCCTTCATGAATTTCCAACCACTTCTTCAGATTAGGAAGACACTTTGAGTGATGTGATTGAGAGGATTAGAAGGATAAATCTTGATGTAGCCCTATCTAAGTCAATAAAACAACATGGAGCATCTCAATAACGTCTTCCAAAATGGCTCACTAAGACACTTGAAAGTTCTTATCCTAAAGGGGTTGGAAAGACAAGAACTAGAAGTTCCATTAGGAAAAATGGAGGTGATGTAGATGATTCTACTTCAGCTATGATATGGATGTTTCTTATTATTGTGAATTAAATTTGTCTACTAATTTTGAACCATCTTCCTCTAAAGAAGTTGCTTCTGAATGGAAAGAAGCAATGTAGAAAGTGTACAATGCTCTCATAAAGAATGGAACCTGGAAGTTGGTAGACCCTCCATTTGGAGCCAAACTAATTGCCTGCAAGTGGGTCGTCAAGAACAAGTATAAATTAGATGGCTCAATTGACAGGCACAAAACAAGGCTCATGGTAAAATTATTTTCATATAAATAAGGGGTTGATTATGAAGAGAATTCCCCCCAAAACAAAATGGGCTACCATCTCGACTCTCTTTTCCTTTGCATCTCATAATGGATGGAAAGCCCATCAAAATTTGGGTTTAAAAATTACTTTCTTGAATGGAGACCTAAAAGAAAATGTTTCTATGTCTGGAATAGAAGGTTTATTATGAAGGGACAAGAGTATAAAGTATGTAACTCATCAAATCCTTATACGACTTAAAAAAAGCATTGTGAGTCTCATATGAAAAATTGATGGATCATCTTTTGAAATTTAATTTTACACAGTTTAATCTTGATGATGCAAACTTATTTGTCAAGAAAGTTGTTAAAATTGTTGTTTATCTTATAGTATATGTAGATGATCTATTGATGACAAATAACAATGAAAATTATATTGCATCCATAAAGAAAGAATTGAAGAAATGATTTGAAATGACATATTTGGGACAACTTCATTACTATTTTGGTATTTAAGTAACCTGACATCAAAAATATATATTTCTTTCTCAAAATGAGTACATTGGAGATGTTTTGAAATAATTTGGCATGGTAGAATGCAATCCTTTATCCACTGTAGTGGGACAAAATTTAAAGCTCACATTTAAAGAAAGAAATAAATTTGAGGATGCAATTGAGTATGGACAACTTATAGGAAGTCTTATCTACCTCACCACTATAAGACCAAACATTTCATTTTTTATTAGAATTATTTCTAGGTTAATGCAAAATCCTTGTGAGGGACATTGATTTGCTACAAAAGAGTTCTAAAGTACTTGAAACGAACTCAAGACTTTGGAATCAAGTATGCATTGGTGCGTGACTTCAACTTGATTGGATATTTTGATTCATACTTTGATGGATATAAGGAAAATTGAGTATATACATCATGTTGTGGTATGAGTCTTAGATTAGAAGTTATCTCTTGGAGGTCACACAAATAATCAGTTCCAACAGATTCTAAAATAGAGGGATAATATGTGGCAGATGTACAAGCAACAAAAGAGATTGTGTGGCTCAAGAAAATTCTTAAATATTTGCAAGAGAAAAAGATGCACTCTACTCATATTCCAATTGATAATAGTTTTGCAATTAAATTGAGTAAGAATCCAAAATCCTATGATCGAACCAAGCACACCAATGCAAAGTATCATTTGATTCAACATCATGTTAAGAAAAAGACTATTCACCTACGACAATGTTCTATAAACGAGAAAATTATAAAAATATTCAGCAAAGCGCTTGGAAGAGAAAATTTTGAACGATTCATAATCATGCTTGGATTTGCAAACACCCCTTCCTATTAAATGGGGGGCATTGGACACCCCTTCTAATGAATTTCAAACTTTTTAGAGGGACAACAATATCAAATCGCAATTTACAAATGTGTACACTCCACAACATAATGGAGTAGTAGAAGGAATGAATCATACCTTGTTATGGATGGCAAGATCCATGTTAACTTTCAAAAATTGAAGTCCATCATACTGGGAAGAAGAAATACATATCACAGTCTGCTTAAGGAACATATCACCCATTACTTATTTGAATAGATTTACACCATATGAAGCATGGTTTGGATTCAAAATTTGATTCAAACATCTCAAAGTTTTTGGTTCAATATGTTATGCCTTAGTTCTAAAAGAAAAGTGAACTAATCTTGATTCACAAAGTTTGAAGTGTATATTGATCGAATATTCCAATGAAAGGAAGGGATATATTATTTTTTCCAATGGAAATTTTAATGTCATTTGAGATGTTATATTTTCTGAAACATAAAGAAAGAGTACTATAGAGATAGAAATAATTCTATAGAAATTGAAAATTCAGGGTGTTAAAAAGAAAATAAAAATGTAAAATCAACCAAGTACACAACATTGGTATGAGATTGAATGGCCTTCTTCAGAAAATGATTCATCGATTTCACCTGGCTCATTTGGATCTTCTCAAAGTTCATCTAAATCTTTTGGAAGCAGTTCATCCAATAGTGACTCTCCACTTCCTGAAACTTCATACAATCGATGATCCTCTGCCTGTATCAATCTGATTATAATGATGGTGATTATTCATATCCACAAACAAGTCACATCAACTACCTAGATGGGAAATTAAAGTTTTGAAGGATGTCAGGCCAAATGACTAAAACAATGTAGGTACAAGAAGTTAAAAAAGAAATGAATAAATGTTCTTCCTAGTAACAAATGATTTTATTGAGCCCTCCACATCCAAAGAGGAAGTTAAACATGTAGAATGGAAAAAGCATTGGTTGAAGAATATAGGCAAGTGTTGGAAAATAATACTTGGAAACTTGTTGATTTTTCCTTAAAATGTGGAAACCATCGGATGCAAATGGGTGTACCGAATCAAGTATAATCTAGATGGATAAATCGACAAACATAAGGCAAGATTGGGCTTTTCACAATAAGAAGGAATAGACTATGAGGAATCATTTGCACCTATGAAAAAATGGAACACCATCAAATTGATGCTCACATTAACAACTCAAAAGGGTTGGAATATACATTAGATGGATGTCAAAAGTGTCGTTGTCAGTGGAGACCTTTAAGAAGAATTTTATATGACTCAACCTCTTGGTTTTGAACTCAAAGGACAAGAACATAATTTTTTGCAAATTAATTAAGGCATTATATAGGTTGAAACAAGCTCCACAAGCTTGGTATGCAAAAGTGGACAAGTATCTTCACAAGTTTGGATTCAAGCATAGTAAATCAAATGAATTCCTATAGGTGCACCAAAAGGGTAAAAATCGGGTGATTTTAGTTATGTATGTGGATGACTTGATCATCGTTGGAAACAACAATGATCATATTGTGTAGGTTAAGAAGGAATTACGGGTTGGATTCAAAATGACCAACCTTCCACTACTTCACTACTATATTAGAGTTGAAGTATTCCAACATCCAAACAAAATTTTCATTAGTCAAAACAAATATGCATCTACACTACTCAAAAAAATTGGAATTCAAAATTGCAAGGCCGTTCTCACCCCATTGGATCAAAACCTAGTTAGTAAACAATACTACTTACAGATAGTTGATTGGAAACTTGATCTATCTGATAACCACTTGTCAAAACTTATCTTATCTAGTTAGTATTCTCTTGTGATTTATGCATGAACCAAGGGAAATAAAAAGGGTTCTTAGAGATATCCAAGGTATGAAATATTTTCGTCTTCTCTACAAAAAGACTAAGAATTTTGTACATGGTGGATATTTAGATGTAGATTTTGCTGGAAGTATTTATGATCATGCTTCAACCTTAGCTTATTTGATGAGCATGGGGTTAGCATCGGTTTCTTAGAGTTGCAAGAAGAAAGCCACAATGGATAATTCTTCGGTAGAGGCAGAATATATATCAACATGTGAACCAACATGTGAGATTGTTTGGTTGCACAAAATTTTGCAAGATTTAGGTGTTCCTCAAACATAAGCCACATCATTATTCATCAACAATCAATCAACCAGAAAACTTGCAAAAAAACTAGTTTTTCATTCTAAAACAAACCATGTTGACACAAAGTATCATTACATCAAGACAGTCATCATACAAATTTACTAAGTTCAGGGAATAACTTGATATATTTTGTAATGCACTTTTGGATAAAAGGGGGGAATGTTAGATATATGATCCAAAGTACGTAGTTTGGTTTTTAATTATTTAAGTAGTTTAATATTTAATTAGTTAGAGTCATTGAGTCCATTTACAACATTTATTTGCTATATTTATTTGCTATAATAGATTTTACATGTAGGAAAGTATGGTTAGTGTGGTTATTTAGGAATTAAATTAGGAAATTTGTTAGGAAAATTGCTACAGTCACATTAAATGTAAATGGACACTTATGAAATGAATTCTCCATAACTAAATTAATTTAAAACATAAACTTGTTTTTCTCCCAATAGTAATGAGTGATTGTTGTAAGCTCTTGTACATTATGTAATTTTCGTTTCCATTATTAATAAAATTTGTGTATTCCATGACACTTTTGCTATTATATTTAACGTAAAATGAATAGTGTTTGAGGAAAACATGACAATCTCCTTTAGAATTCATTGCTTCTTCCTCCCCTTTCTTCCTTTCCAAAGTTCCTTCGAACTATAGGAGTCTTTCTGCAATGCATTTTTCTGCTCCTAAAGTATCTTAGTATATCTTTCAACACAAGCTCCACTTTTATTAATAATATTATCTCAAATATCTTAATGCATCCTTCAACACCACCTCTACTTCTATTACTAATAATAAAAAAACAATAATCCACTAATGAATGGATTTCCACTTATAAATAACTTCACGTATTTCCACGCCATCACAATTAATTTTGAAAATACAATTAATTTTGAAAATACAATTGAATAAGGGTTTTACATTTTTACTTTTTCCTCTTCTTTTCTCAATTTTTTTTTTTTTCACTAATATTTTTTTTATAAGTTCTGAGATCTAAAACATAACTTGAAGACGAACATTGATTTTCAAAAGAAATTGCTCGTGAACATTGAATCCTAAAAGCTCTTAGTTGATTATGTTGCTTACCCTATTGTTTGCTTTGCTCAGTTAAAAAAGAAAAACTTAGTTGATTATGTTGCTTACCCTATTGTTTGCTCTGCTCAGTTAAAAAAGAAAAACTGATTGTGAGCAATGAATCCAGAGAGCTCTTAGATCTTAGTTGATCATGTTGCTCAAGCATTACCCTCTTGTCTACTATTTACGCCAGCCTCCACTGTATAAAATAGTCAATATTAAAACTGTGTCTGCCCTTCCGCCTTGGAATAGGAGAATACGCTGGTCTCCCATCTAACCGCGGACTGTGGTAATACCCTCGTCTCAAACCCCAGTGGAGGAGCAAAATGAAACCCTGGTTTGCAATACTGTCTCGTTGTTTGGAGCCTCGAAGTTGTGACATAGGCCAGCATCAGAGTCCAGCAATGCTTTGTGAGCACTGTTGGAACTTCGACAACCTCATTGTTCACGTGATGACATCAGTCTGAGCAGTCAACGATCGTCGTCGAGGGCATGCTACGACGACACGTGTTTCAACCTCAGCATCTAAAGTTATGGGAATGTGCAGTACTTTAAGGTTACAATTTGCAATAATACGGCTGATGGGAGTGTGTCGTGAACCATGCACTAGTGGAGGCCGTGGTCAAGAGTAAAATGCAGGAGGCGTCTCGGGACCAGGATAGTCCAAATTAGCCAAGCGTTTGTCCACCCTGAACGAAATTTAAGGAATTCAATTATTTATCTTCCTTTTCTTTTAGGTTCATGTACGACTTGGAGTTGGACGTGAGGCAAACTTTTAAACCTAAATGATGAATTCCCTCAAACGTGATGACAACTTCTATTTAAAATACTATCTATTTTTTAAAAACCATTTAAAAAATAAATTATCTTAAAAACAAGATTTTGTATAAATTTATTTAAATTATTTGTATCTAGAAATGACTTCATGTTAACTATACTAATTATTATTATTTTTTGTAAATATCTTTTGTTATTTTTAAATTCTTATTTATCTTTATAATATATTAAAATTAAAATAGCTGTATAAAATAAATAGCTTTTATTTTTTATAATATATTAAAAATTAAATAACTGTATAAATTAAATAGCTAATAATCAATAACTATAAAATTTCTTATTGCCTAATACATTTTATATTAGCAGATGCACTTCCATCTATTGAAAGTTCGTCTTCTCAATCACTGGGAACGAAATCCCCAGATTGCGAGACTGATCAAATGTCGGTCTCAACCTCCCTAGGCCACCCTCCCCACCTATGACGAGATCCCGGGCTACTGCAACGGCTGCTCGCTCATCAGGTACTTCATCTCCTCTTTTCTCCACATCTTCTTTTATTTCATCTGTTTCTGCACAACACCTACATGTTGCATATGCATCCTTCCCTGGCATTACATCGTCCTCCTTATCATGCCCTCTGGACCTCCACACTCCATCTATCTCCACCAATCCACCCTCTATCCCTAGCTTGGATACTCTTCCTGCTCCGGAGCCCTCAATCACCTTTGGTCACACACACTCTTACAACCTACGCTCCTGGGTATCTCATCCCCTTGAGCAAGCTAGGATCGGGTTGATCTCTCCTCCCAAATCTACCAAGACCTCCATGGGTAGGCACTCCTATATCTCTAAGGCAATCATACAGGCTGGGTTGATGTGGTTATGGGCCAACAAACCACCCTTGACAGGCCACTAAGAGCATCAAACACTCTCCCCTATTTTCTATCATGAAATGGCTCTCTTTCAACTATAGGGGTTTGGCTAACCCTCCCAGAAAACTAGCCCTTAGAAGATTATTGGACTCTGAACCCATCAACATTATATATCTGCAAGAGACCCTCGCAAAGGTTGATCAGATTATCCCTGTTCTACAAACTTTGAAGTCGGGTTGGATCTTCCATGCACATGATGTCATTGTAAGGTCTGGATGCATTGCATTGGGCATCAACCCTCACTCTATTAAGATTATTTCAACCTGGGGGGATCAGGATTCATTGGCATGGATATCTACTCCTCAAAACTAGGGATGAACTTCAGAATCATAAATATATATGCCCCCTATCTCAACAGAGCTAATTTCTGGACTCATCTTCTCAATTTATCCCTGGTCAATTCTGATAACCTCATCTTGGGAGGTGACCTAAAATTTTCTATCGGATTTGGGGAATCTTGGGGAAGCAATGCACAACTTGATCCCATATTGAACACCATGGCCCAACTTTTGGAGCAACACGAATTGATTGACATCCCCACGAACACGTTACAACCAACTTGGTGCAACAGAAGAACGGGAGATGCTACCTTATCTAGGCGACTAAATCGATTTCTTATTAAGGAACAACTGGTTCGAGCATTGACAAACTATCGACAGTGGGTCAAATCGGGTGGAATCTATGATCACTCTCCTATCTATGTAGAATTGTCTGGCCCCTTTTAAATTCACCTCCACCTCGCTGACGCACCTTGATTACACCAAAATGATTGTTGATTATTGGCATTCACACCCACCTTTCATGGGGAGATCCATTTCTGGAGGTTTCTGTCAAAATCTTCTCAAGATCAAGAGTTTATCTGTCAAATGTGCCAAGGATAAAAGAGATTGGGATGATCAGACCCTCGGGAACATAGAAGAAAATTTGGTCGATCTACTGGATGAACAAGGCAGAGGATTCACATATGAAGAAGCTAAATCCTACCTCACTGACATAGAGGACCAACGATCCAAGATTCTCAAAGTCCGTGATGAAATTTAGTGACTTAAGAGTCAGTTGTATGGTTAAAGGGTGGAGATGACGATACAATGTTTTCTCATAAGTATGCGAACGGGATAAGGGCCAACAACACTATTTGGAAAATGCTCATTGGGGATGGACAATTTGCCTCCTCCTTTCAGCATCTGGCCCATCTTGGCAATTCACACTTCCAACAGTTGTTCAAGGCCCCTCCGGGTGCATCTATTGCAGAAATTGGTCAGATAGCTCAGCTTTTCCCTCGCTATGTTGACTGAAAGGATTCTGAAGATCTTATCAAACCAGTCACCATGGGGGAACTGTAGAGCACACTTAAATGGTTCAAAAAGGATAAGAGCCTGGGTTCGTATGGGTGGTCTATTGAATTTTATATTGCTTTCTTTGACACCATTAGACAGGATCTCCTCAATGTCATGGAGGATTGTAGACTCACTGGTCGCATGTATGAGGCATGTTGAACTGATCACCCTTCAACATTTGCTCCATTTTTCTCTTG
The DNA here is from genome assembly GCA_000404065.3 of Pinus taeda. Taxonomy (NCBI): domain Eukaryota; kingdom Viridiplantae; phylum Streptophyta; class Pinopsida; order Pinales; family Pinaceae; genus Pinus; species Pinus taeda. The sequence goes on from APFE030425014.1 coordinate 27,163, forward strand.
CACATGAATACAGACATCTACAAATATTTGGGGTTTCGAAAATCATAATTAACTAGTTCAACAATGCATTTGCATGTCATATGCACTCACTCAGAAATATATTGGATGAAGTTATGTTATTTAAATCAAAATTTGAATATATTTTTTGTCAACATATTTACAGGGAGCGAAATCAGGTTGTCGACCAAATATTTAAGGCGGTCATAGACCAGCCCCAGGGGATATGGCTTATAAAGGAACATCATGGTGTCGATCACTTCCAGTACTATCATTGGCCATACATAGATCAGTTCTACCAGCGGGCTGATAGGCCTTAATTTTGTAGTATATATTTGCACTTTTTATCAGTCTATGGTATATATATTTATGTATATAACATTTTCAGGAACAATAGCCACCCCCTCCCGAAAAAAATACATTTTATATTATCAAAATTAAAAAATAATAAAAAATTAACTAAATAATGATTATATTAAATTATTATTATTAATAATGATAAAAAAAATTAATGTGTATTTAAAAATAAGTGGAAAGATTCTTAACTATTTAAATCTATTTTGTAAATAAATTAGGTAACAATAACTTGCCATCCACTTAATAAATCTTAATAATTAAAATAAAATTAAAAAAAACCAATAATAACTTCAGAAACAAATATATACATAATAATAATAAACCTTAAACATTACTTTTTAACTAAAAGAGAAAATTAAATATATTAGAAATACACGTAAACTTTAACGGGAAAATAGGGCAAAACAATAAAAAGCCCTTATTGGTAATCACCTTCCAATGTCATTGAGAGATTTTTGCACCTCACACATATTCATCCACATCTGGATTGTGAGTAAGGAAGAATGAAAATGACCATCCTAGAATCCATTATTATTATTATCCATTTGACCATCAAAGTTTCCTCAGAATTTTATAAGATCAAAGCTTGTGCCAATGCATTTTATTTATTCTGTTATTATTTATACAGTACGTCTGAATTTAATAAGATTAGAGCTGCTGCCAATGCATTTTTTTCTGTTATGATTTATATACGTCAGCGTTTGATCATCAAATATCCAGGTCATTTTTCTGGTTATATTAACCACTGCGCCAATTCGCCATGTTATTTTGTTATGAGATTTACAATGAGTGCGATGTGGGCATACATCTTCATCTTCCAGCAATAGATCATAGTGCTGAACCTTGACGAAACCCCAAACTTCTATTTTATTTTTTATTTTTATTTTTGGGAAAATACGATCAGTTGAAAAATGGTAGAGAGAAATCAAATATAGTGAATCTCAAGATCTTGATATGAAACAACTGATTAAGCCACATTGCTTCGATTATGTGCAGATTTCATGTGCAGGTTGAATTAATTTCCGTTGATTGTCTCACCCTATTTGAAACAAAATAGTTTACTGACGGCATAATTATTATAGATGTGAATGCGCTCGAAAGAATTATTTAGTAATACATTTTGATGACAGCTACAAAGGGGAACAAAAGATAAAGCAATGCATAACAATGAAAAATAACTAAAATCAAGTTCTGATCAATTAAGAACAGTACGACAGTTGACCCTGATTTCTCCCATGGTGCCTGTAAGAGGGTTGATGTTCCCCATCTTTACCATGGATTCTGCAAACTGTTGGAGAAAGAGCTCTTCATTTTCTGCATAAGCCTTCACTGTTTCCATCGTCGTCCCTTGGCCCTTGGCGAATAATTCTTCGTCTGAGTTCAACAAACCATACCCACTTCGCAAGTTCTTGAAGTAGTAGTTGTCGAATTTGGTAGGACTCACAAAATCCAATGGCGACAAGTTATTATCTCCTCCCGATTTCGGGCACCCGGATATGAGCCGACTGTAGTAAGATTTGTCCAGGCTGGAGTCTGCCTGCCCATTTCCACTCTGGTTGTAAAGCCTCTGCCGGAAACTTGTGCATCGAGATTGGCCGATCGTGTGACTTCCTGCGTAATTGCCATTTGCATTTGTATGTCATTACTTAATAATCTCCACTTAATATTGGATGCCGCAAAACGAAATGAATGAACTGCAAATTATGACTTTGCAAGTTCTAAATACAATGTGTATACCTGAAAGGGCCACCAAGTCTACCTCATCCAGACCCTGGCGTTTAAACTTAGTAATGAGAGTCTGGAGAGTTGAGTTGGGCGCAGGGATATTGTTGTTGGACCCACTCAAACTTGCACTCCTCGAGTCTCTTCTCCCCAGTAAAACTTCCCAGCCCATGCCTCCACTCTGATGTTATTCATTTATAACATATCAGTAGGAACTATTAGTTACTAGATTATAATATTCTCTTGGAAATCAAGTGCTAGCAAGGACATCTATATATGTTATACTAAGATACTGGCTAGTAAGGAGATTAGTATATGATTTATTACCAGGACCACTGAGTCACGAGCTGAAATAGCAAGAATATCTGCACACGATACAGTTTTGGGACAGGCCTTCTCCAACTCACTCTTAATCTGATCAGTGACTTCAAATCCTCTGCAGAGTTATTGTTGGGATTTGATCCCTTCTCACTCACAATGGTTGAACTGTTATCCAGCAGCAAAGATGCGTCGCACCCCTGTCATGCCATTAAAATTTCACCCATAAATACATACATTTTACTACTAACAGCAATTAGATCAATGTGCATAAGGAAAATAAAGGTGACCTGAACAAAACAATCATGGAAGTGAAGCCTGAGTAAGGATGCTGCCATTCGAGCTTCCTTCATCACCGCCTTCTCTACGATCGATTGAACTATTTGTTCGGCCATGGGACATGAATCGTCATAAAAATGTGGAATCAAGTTATTAGAAGGCTGAGGGTACGACACCGGGAATGACATTACGAACGCCTGCAGCGAACAAAGTAGGAAAAGAGGGATATGGGAGAGGCGGTGCGACATAGATATGGCCATCATTCTCATGAATGAACGAACTGAGATTTGGATGTATGAATGAACCCAAGAAACACGAAAGAAAGAAGAGGCTGTAGGTCTTTGGGTATCTGGACGCTTCCTTATATAAAGCGATGGGCACTCCGCCGCGTTAACGTTGAATCCAAGTGTTGAAAAATTCAATGGAAGAAGACTGCTCAGCTACTCCACTCCACCACAACCTACGCGGCATGCTTGATTCATATCTTTAATTGTTACTAAAGAATTTTAAAGTCATGAAGAACGCAATTTTTCCTGTCGGTTGGCTATTAAAAACCTGAAGAAGAATACGCGTGTCCGAGTAAGTCAATGATCAAAGACGAACAGTGGTTGTCCCATGCATGAAAGGACGGCCGAAAGTTTAAAGGGCCGCCATTGTTGTTGTTCTTGTACTCCGTATATATAAAATTCAAATTCCTTTAACCAGCAAGTACCTCCTCTTCCCCCCTTTTTTTTTTCCTTATAAAATAGGAAGCAGAAAGCAAAATACTTGTCCCAATAAACCACTGTTCCAACTCTCGGAAGCTTCAAAATAAGTAATTCCTCTTCAGGGATCTTCATATATAAAATCCCTTTAAAGTAACAAATTTGTCTTTCGTCTACTTTAGAAACTGCATTTTTTAACCGCCTTATTGCGTAACTTATTTATAAATTTATATAAAAAAGTTTGAAACAAAATATAAACACTCTCCCAAGAAACTTGTATACAGCCGTGTGCCACCTTTTTCCTTGAAGCCGCATCTCAGCGGATTTTCTTATGAGCGTCGGAGAGAGACGGCTACTCCACTTATGGTGTGTTTGTCATGTCACTAACTCCCAATCACCCACTCCACTTTACTATTTTTTTTTCTCAAATGAAAAAATCGTGTCTCAAGTTTGGACTATACATAATTTTGTTATGGATTAGACCTAGATTGGAATACAATAACTGTTGTGAACAAATCTCTGTAAACTACTTATCTAAAATTTACAAATATAAAAAGATTGTACAAAAATTAAATATTCAAAAATCGCAGTTACGTAGCCAATTTAATATTTACCCTCATGTGAAATTAATATTTAAACTAGCCATGTAATTGTGGTTTAATATACATCTAATTATTAGGTATGGGCATGTTTCATCTTTTTCAATTTTATATTATTTTTTGTTTGTCAAAAGTATTTTCCTTTTATTGTAAAGCTAAATATTTTATATATTTAATTAGTTGAAATTTTAAAATAATATGGTAATCAATATGAATTACTATTACTATTTTTTTATATGAAATATAGAATTTTTTGTATTGATTAATTTATATTTAATATTTTGTGTAAGAATTGAGAGATTGATGACCATTTCCAGAGACTTGTTTGTTTTGAAGGAACTTGTGGATTCGTCGCCCTTTTGCTGATAACATGGTTATTGGAGTGGAGTTCCATTGAAGGACCTCCAACTCAAAGGATAGGAGGGGTTTTATCCCCCCTTCATCCCATGTCTATTAACTGACGTTGGTGGATTTCACAGAGCTACACGGACTATGTGAAGAAACATATCTTAGCATGCCCGCTGGAGATATTGTTGCAAATTCTTATGGCCTGCATGTCGATGAACTTTTTGGGATCCTTGAGCTAGAGGAGGCTCTTAGACTTAGCAATTTCAATAGTGGTAAGGATGTCAGCAAAATGTTTTCTAAAATGTCAGAAAGAGATACTCACTAAGAGTATGGTAATGCACACAAAGTGTTTAACAAAATTCTTCGGCTAGTGTTGGATTTGGAAATGAAAGGTGTTAGGGGACTTAGATCATAAAAAAATTCCAAGTTTTGTTCATTCCATGTCTCATGAGTCCCTTTATTTATGGTCATAGAATCAAATGTTGTCAGGGCATTGGTTGAAAATATTCAACAACAAACAGGTATCCCTATGGGTGAGATGAGGCTCCTCTGCGGAGGGAGGAAACTAAAGATGGAAAAAGGCATGTGAGACTATAGAATTAAGAGGAATGCCACTATCTCTATAGTAGCATGCTTGTTTGGAGGTGCCCGAGAAGGCAGGGCATCTTCAATATGCAATCCCTTTCCATTCAAACATGCCCTTAAGTTAAATTCCAACTCTTAGTCACTAAAGGATCTCTCATGTCAAGCTTTCATGGTGGAGCATTCACCGTACACCCCAACATTTGAGGTGAATGATATTTTAGCTATGATGAAGGTAGTAGATTATAAATGGCAAGCCATTATATGTTGTTTCAATGGATTTTGGCCCTCATCTTCTGCCCTTTGGGATTGGGTTCATTAGAATCGATCCGAGAATTTAGATCTGCTATTTTGTTTGAAAGAATATTTTGTGGTAGTCTTCAAGGATCTTGAAGACCAGAAGAGTGTTTTTGACCAGGGGGCCTAATTTTGGGGTCATGTAGGTCTTTCAATTCAACCATGGTCTCTAGAGATTAACCCTCTTTCCATGAAAACTCTTGCTACTCTAATATGGGTAAGGCTCCCAAACATACCCCTCCAATGGATTTGGCTAGATGTCTTCCGAAGAAGTAGTAATTCAACTGGTCACTTCATCAAAATAGATAGTGACATATTGGCTAAAGGCTTCATCTCATTCATCTATATTTGGGTTGAACTAGACATGAATGAAGGATTAGTAGATAAAATTATTCCCAAGTTGGCTGGAAAGGAACATTCTCAACCCTTTGATTATGAAAATGTTTCTTTCAAGTGTAGAGTTTATCAGCAACTTAGGCATCTTCAAAATGGATGCCCATCCTCAAAAGGTTCATGTGACACCCTGGAGATGAGAATAACAAATTCTGGTTGGTGTGATCAAAAGACAACATGTGTTAAGATATCGACAAGCAAAAATATTTGTTCACAACAACAAAAGACAACCCTGGACATCTTGACTTCTCAAGATGCAGAGGAGACCCTAGTGGTAATGCCTCATCCATCAGCAATGGAGAATACCTTGTCAACGGATAGTGATAGAACATTAGCAATTCATGTTAGTAATCAAGAAGCATAAGTGTACCCATGATTCTGAAAATTTCATGCTGAGCTAAGAGGGAAGTGATGGAGTTCTCTCAAACAATTGCAACTGATAACTCTATATGTTGGGTAGATCTCCGTAGGAGAAAAACGAAAAAATAAAAACCCATTAACAATTCTAGTGTGTAAAACTAGAAATGTTGAAGATGTTCTTTGAAGTTCTCACTTCCTGATTTAATCTATTTTTTTATTAATAGAATTTTAATTTAATAATCAAATACTACATATATTTTTTATTGAAGAATTATTTAAGAAATAAATATATAATTGTTTGTAATCTTTTTTGATAAAAATAAAATTAAATAAACTAATTAAATATAATTCATAGATTTAAACTAATAAAATCCTTCCTAGACCAAAAAAAAAGAAAGAAAAAAAAACAGACCATGGGGCTGGAATTGACGGTGAATCGGTGCCTTGTTAAGGCACTCCTGGATAAGGTGCATGGTTAGAATCCCTGTCGGGTGCTGTACTTAAAAAAAACAGAAAAAAAAAAATATTACTTAAAAGAAAAAACAGATAAAAAATAATAATATATAAAATGTGAGCTTTACAAAAAAAAGCTCATTATAGTCAAAAATATAAATTAGATTATAACTATTATAGTAAAAAAGATTGCATTATTAATTTTGGAGTGGAAATATAACATACATGAGAAAAGATGTACACCTCCAAAGACATTATTTTGTTTGGGTGATTGATAGATCCAAAATTAAAATGGATCTATGTTGCATATCCCGATTGTAAATATAGTTAGATATTTTTCATTTTCCATTGACATGTTTTATAATTTTATAATCTAGTTTTTTTTTTTTTACTGTAATGTACATGTGTGTGTATGGGGTGTTCTCAAAAAGATTTTACTATAAGTATTATGTTCTTATATGTTTATTAATTAATGTATGTACATGAGGTAGATCTCATGTCCTAAGGGATCTTCTACACCAATTTGGTCTTGTCTTGGCAGTGACTTTAAAATTAGATTATAATTATTATAGTAAAAAAGATTGGATTATTAATTTGGAGTGGAAATATAACATACGTTTGAAGAGATTTCTTATATCAAACTAAACATGCAAATAATTTAATAAAAGAGTTATAATAACACATAATAAGATAGTTAATTAACCTAACCTTATCTATGTTATTATAATGCTTTTGAAATATATAGAATAATTCAAGATAAGTCATTATAATGTTATTAGAAGAATTATATGGTGCATTGTGCACATTTAATGGGCTGATTAGAAAATATCAGGAGTGAGTGAAATCCTAAAACGAAAAGGAAGTTATGCTACTTAGAACATATTGATTATAAATGGATCGAATGTATTGAAGGAAAGAAGTCCATATGGGGATGCATTTTTTTTTTTGTTGGTTCAATGGTAGTAACATGTTGTATTACTTTTAATTAAACCAAAATATAAGGGAGCCTTGTGTGCAACATAAGGGTTTTATACATTTTAATTATATGAAATAGATTTATAAAACTATTTTACTATAACCAAAGAAATATTTTGTTAATAAAGAAGGTATTCAATGAATGAAAGAGTAAGGATATGGATTGCATATGCATATTTAATAAAATCGCAAGAAACAACCAAAATAAAATTTGCTTACAAAAATTAATTAATATTTAATATTTTATTATACTGGAGAAAGTTTGATAAATTGAGAGAGATTCATAGAACGAAGGAAAACATATTTCCAATAAAGAAATGATGAAAATGTTAATGTAAAAAATTCCACACATTGAATACAATTTAAGGTAGATGTTAAAACAATTTAGTGTGTGGAGTTTCGATGTAACCCACAAAAACTCCAAAATCTACTGCCAGCTCAAGCTTCTTCCTTGAATCTTTGGAGACATTGCAGTAAACAGAGGCTCCAAAAATTCTGAAGTGATACACATCCATATTTCTCCCCGAGAAAGCATCCTCTTTTGTGATCATACCAAGAATTTGATGAGGACTCTAGTTTTACAAGTAGAATGTTGTGTTGTAATATCAACAAGATTTGTTCATGATTACAACGTAATTTATAAAGCTACTAATCAGAATGACTCAATGAACCTACATGAAGATAGACAAGCAATAGCCAAGTCTGTTAATGAATTACAGTTTCAAAATCAAGATGAGATAGAAATGGTCAAGTTGAACACATAGATGAGGCTTTGGTGTCAATAATAATAATATAAATGGAATTGCCATGATCAAGACATGTACGAGGACTATGATGACTAATACAAGAAGTACCCATTATGATAATGTCACTTAATGTTCAACAATAATGATTACCACCAATTTAAAACTTGAGTAGCCAAAAAAACATGGATATGCTACGTTGAAGCTCTTCTCAGCCCAATTTCTTTGTCCATCGCCTCATTGGGCTTTTCTCGAGCCATAAATCCAAATGATATACCGTAAAGACCTCTTCGTCTGACATCAAGAAGCATCTTTATCCTAGAAAAACCAACTTCTTCAAAACCCACTATTTATTGAATTCCACTGTCCAAATGTGTTTTGAAATGGTGTTGCCTTCGCGGGTGCGCTTGTAGGCAGACCATATAATTAATAAAATGATTATTTTTTTTTGTTGGGGAGGAATGACCTTCCCCGTAATCCGATCCGGTTCTGGGTAGGGTGGCAGTGTCTTTTCTTTATGGTGTGGAATATTTTTTTTTTTATGCTTGATTCATAAATTTTATGACTAAACATCAATACAACTTTTATACTCTGACATGAAAATAGTAACTGAATGTGAGGAAAATGTCACTATAGTTTTACTTTGCTTGGTCATACGACTTTGTTCAAAGCATATAATAAATCATCCGATAGTGCTAGTTTTTCTTCATAAAAAGGGATTCTTTAGTCACGAGACTTGAAGCACTTCTTCGACTTTTGGTGGATATTGAACCACATCTCTGTGATTGATAGAATCTAAATCATTAGTACTCCTTATCTTGCATTCAATGATCATTTGAAAGGTGAATTAGTGGATGGATTCGATCCTCTAGTGACTCACATCACATTGCAGTTTTTTCTTTAATTAGCTATCCAATCTGGTATCTAAGGACAAATATATTCTTAGCAATAAGCTACAACAATCGGATTCTTGACAGCAGAATAATGTTAGTATAACTTAAAGTCTGGTGCATTCATTAACTCCTCATTGCTTTTCTCCTGCATCATTATAGACATAAAATTCTTTGACCACTATCTCATTTTCTTGCATTGACTCATTGAGTCATTGGAAAAATATATAATCTTGTAATCTTGGATGGTGATAATCTACCCATAATTGACGATGTATAATTCTCTGAAATATTGTACTATTGATATGGCACACTGGCATGCTGGTATAACTACTCACAACCGGTTGCATTACATGTATTTGCTCATTTACTACTCATATCATTTGTATGTTGAACATCATCAAGCTACATGATGGTATATTTAGTCTCAGTGGAAAACTATACAGATTGGATTAAAGTTCAGATGTTGAGTATAATGTTACATGATGTTCGTCATGGTTAAAGTTGTCTAAAGAAGAATGGGAAGAAGAAACTTGCAATTTTTTGGTAACTAATGATAGTTCACGTGATTATGGCCAGCTTGGGTCAAATATTTAAGGTCATAAAGAAGAAATATCACAACAAAGACAGTAAATTAGTAAGAAGAAACAACATATTATGGAGCATAAAAGAAGAGTATTGTGGTATTTTGAAAATAATGGAAGAATTTGGTAACTTGGTATTCTAAAGGTATCATTGTAAGTTCTATCTAAGGATGATGCACCTAAAGAAGAAATATTGGCAATCAACCAATGAAGTTGAATAATTATGGTAATAATTTTACGGAACTTGGATGGTCTGATAAAATGATAGGAAAGGATAAGTGTGTACATGACAACATCTATAACAATTTTTCCCTCTAATGGGAGAGCCACATTGTAAATTTTTCCATAGGTGACTCACTATATGAATGAATTATGGACAACAAGACGTATGGTCAGGTAATTTTATTATGTGGATAAGCGGATTACATATATCTTATTGAAGTTATTTTTTAGGTATTACCCAAGATGGGAAGAGTAATGTATGAACTTACATGATGACCAAGTAATGATAACTTGGAAGATATAGGGAGGAATGTTTCCCAACTTGAAAAATGATACTATTTAATAAGAAAGAGTCTTTTGCCCAACTGGAGGAAGGGGTCAATTTAAGATTAAGCAATCAACTGGTATCGAACGTGACGAACTCGATGAGATAAGAAAATAATTCTTTGAAGTACTAATTGTTAAATAAGTCACCATTGATCAACAAATCCACGTGCAAATCAATTAAGCATGATATAGAGTTAAGTCATGATGGAAGTAGTATTTGCAATGGCGATATTGGAATCAATGAACCAAACTGTAAATGGATGTAAAATCAAGGGATTTTAATTTTGAGATAAGATGATTTAAATAATGATGGTATCACTAGTAATGAATTTCACCAAAATTTCCTTTGGGAAGGAAGAATATATGACCAGAGATTAAGACTCAAGATGATAATTATTAAATTTAACGATGTACTTAGATGATTATACCATTGGTGTAAATGATCAAACTACCTGGTAGAAATAAGTCGAAATTATTATTGAAAAGTGAGAGACACCTTGATGAAAACATACTGACGATGATATCATGATATCATATGTTTGATGTACATATGGTTCTTATAGTGATAAGGTATCTATACGATAATAGCGATATGCATAGGTATTATGACATTATGTCAAGGTATATTGACATTTTCATGTACTACCTGATGATAAGTATTGAATGTTCAATACTCATGACGGATACGATATGCATAACGTGGCATATGAATTATGATATTATAATATGAGGATTATTGACATGTGGTTCATTTATGTAACGCATGATATGTCTTGATATAATAATGTAATGGTATAACTGAAGCATGCAATAGTTCCATGCCATGCGTAAGCATGCCGTTCCTTGCAAGAGTTAGCATCTGGATTCTTTCCTATGATACTATGATGGTATGGTTGATGCATTAGATGCATGTGGAGATGTGATGATTCACAGGACTCCACAAATGGGTCGAGAGGGCCGGTTTATTTGATGATCTCGTGCGAACCCATACGCACGAGGGAGAATAAGTAACACCATATGGGCTGGGGACAAAACTCAATCAACACTACATATGCCAGTGGTTCCTTTGTCTTGTGTATAACTCTTGATGGATAGCTCTTGAAGAGCTATGGAACCATCTTGAGAAGGCCAAGTGCCTAATGTTCCAGGCTTGGTGCCTGATGATTCCAGGCTTGGTGCCTGATGATTCCAGGCTTGGTGCCTGATGTTCCAGGCTAGGTGCCTGTTATTGGATTGGGA
>APFE030425021.1:0-10115 GCA_000404065.3 Pinus taeda
GAGAGAGATGTGATGAGATGAGTGAGTCCAAATGAGAAAAAGTCCTCTTATATTTATACACAACGTTGGTGGGTGAATAGATGCGACTGTTAGGCTTCTGAGCCTACATGAGTTGTAGGTCGGCTTGATAATATTTCCATAATCAAAATAAATTCATATCTCCATGAATACTTATCGGAATTGGATGATCTTTATATCAATCCTACACCTCTTGACGAGAGGAATCTAATAAAAATATTATCAGCCATGAATAAGATGACCCACATGAAGTTTTGCCCTGGTTGCCAATTTTAACAAAGAGGCTGGCTAATAAAACCACTCATTGCAACTGTTCCTCAAAAAAGGATAAAACAATCATGTAAAATTGTATGATCAACCAAAGGGATGGTGACGATGGGATGAAAAAAACTAAGGATCATTTGATGACAGAGGCTGATAGAATGGCAATCACAAGGGTTAAAAATGGAAATAGGTTCATTTTTAGACAAGCTTGAACCAAAGGGAACTATGCTTGGATTCAGTTTCATGTTTACACAAGCTTGAAACGAAAAACTATGCTTGGATTCAGTTTCATTTTTACACAAGCTTAAAATGAAGAACTGTGCTTGAGATTGGTTTACATGCCCCTAGCATAATGAAAGGGAGAGTCTCCTGAAACTAGAGGGAAGTCGCTGCGGTGAAGGAAGACAGTTATTCAACACCTTTTTGGCTTCATCCAGATAGGGACAAGGGTGAATGGGGTGATTCCCTTCACATAACTTACAGGGAGACTTAACTTTACCACTAGGTGCATGCCCTCCAAGCTTCATCACATTCACCTAAGTAGATTACTCGTGGCTATCAAGTGGATGGAATGAAGGTTCTTTTACGAGATAAAGTGAGACTCGACTGGGATTTTACGAGATCTAATCAAAGACTCAACTTGGAACTTTGCTCCAGGGGACCTTGTTTCATTTTTAAATGAGCTTGACACAAGACAAGGAACTCTGCTCAGATTCCTTGTTTCATTTTTTAACGAGCTTGACGCAAGACAAGGAACTATGCTCATGGGCCTGTTTCATTTTTTAACAAGGTTGACATAGTAAAAGAACTATCTTCATATTCCTTGGTTTCATTTTTTAACGAAGTTGACACAAGACAAGGAACTCTCCTCATATTCCTTGTTTCATTTTTTAACAAGGTTGACACAAGACAAGGAACTATCCTCATGGACTTGATTCATTTTTTAATGTGGTTGACACAGTAAAATAACTATCCTCATATTTCCTTGTTTCATTTTTTAACGAGGTTGACACAAGATAAGGAACTATCCTCATATCCTTTGTTTCATTTTTTTAATGAGGTTGACACAAGACAAGGAACTATCCTCATATCCTTTGTTTCACAACTCATAAGAGGTCATGAAGGAGAGATTTGGTTCCAATGCCCCCAGTACATGATGTACAACATCACTAAAATGATCGTCAATTCATGTAGGTATGGAACGGGTTGCCACATAATTAACCCGTGGCGGGGATGATACCATTGGTACAAAAGGACCATTTAGGGAAGATGGTTGACTCGAAGCCATATTTGGACCGGGAAATGAAAGTTGGTCAATGGTGACAATTCTGCCTTCATGCGGGAAACAAATCGCTCGAAAGAGTGTTGAAACAATAGCTCCCATGTCATAAACATAGTCGAGCCCTAGAAGTAAATTGTAATCTAATGGGCCTGGGACTACCATCACGTTCAGATAAACGATTTTTCCTCCCAAAGTAATAGGTATTTGAGGGAGGATCCCTAATGGTCAATTGGTTCCTTTGTTAAAAGCCAACAAATTCTGGGTAATAGGCACAAGCGGCGGCGAATTGAGCGCTTGCCAAGCAATTGAGGAAAGGATACTCACAGATGCGCCTTCATCTATAATAGTGCCAGATACAATCATATGACAAACCTGTACTATGATCTGGAAAGGCACATAAGAAGGAAGGCAGAATCCTGCTAGTCGGTTCCAATCAAAGGAAGTGACTAGACTACTTGGAGGGGGTACCGTAAGAACGGGAAAATTAACCCCTTGAGTTACAAGAGCGGGAGGATTTTCTTCCTGTCTTGATGGAACAAGAGGATTGCCCGCAAGCTCATTTGAATCTGAAGAAACAAAAAGACCTTGAGTGGTATCATATTCACTCTCTTCGGGAAAGGTACGATTTACTAAAGGTGAAATCGGGTCAACTGTTACCTCAACCTGTTGATTTGGGTCGGGTATAGACTCATAGGATTCACTCTCAGAGAGAGTGGGTTTGACTGACGGTTGATTTGAGTCAGTGAATTCATCAACTAGTGAAGGATTAAGGGAGAGCCTCTTGTAACTAGATGGAAATTGGTGTGGTGAAGCAGGACAGTTATCCAACACTTTTTCGACTTTATCCAGATAGGGACAAAGGTGAATGGGGTGATTCCCTTCACATAACCTACAGGGAAACTTAATTTTACCCTTCTTTTCATGAACTTTACTACCACTAGTTGATGGTGTGTCACCAACATGATCTCTAGAAGTTGATGACACGGGATGATGTGAACGAGAAAACCAATCTTCTAAGATTTGAGGAATATTAGGACAATTTCGAAGAAGATGGTCTCCCGCACAAAGTTTGCATGGATATCGAACTTTGTGAGGCTTGATGGTTGGTTTCTCATCAGATGTTGCATTCAGAGCAATGGTTGCTTGGTTGCCCCTCTGCTGAATTTGCTTCTTCTTCTTCTTCTTCCCTTTCTTCTTCTTCTTAGCCACTTGGTTACTAGTACCAATACTTTCACCAAGCGAAGAGGAAGAAGGGGAGGAAGAAACAACCGAGGAAGAAGGCAAAGGGTCAACTTTAAGATTAATTGGAGGTTGATTTTGTTCAGTTGGAGGTATACTCGATTGCAGAGAAATCACGACATTTTGAACCAAGGAGGTTGAAAACAACCATACTGGGAAGCCAATGGTAAATCTCGAAAGGGACAATGTAGCCATATATGGAGCACCAATATTTCCAAAAGGAGGAAAGGATTAGGATTCCCATCAAAAGGAATTCCTTGATCGGTGGATTCTGGATTTGTCACCATATGTTTCAACCTAAGATCAACTAAGGAGCGAGCGTGGAAGATGCTATCCGTGGTCAATTAATTTTATTTTAATCAAAGTAACATAACAAAAACGAAAGAGGGATGATCTAGGCAAAAGGATTACCAAGTAACTGTGAACTGTAGAATACCTCTTGGCAAACCAAGAAGTACGGGCAGGCAATCTCCTCAAATGCTGTGTTCGGTGTATCACAGTGTACAAGGTGGCTGATTCGGTTACCTAATGATGGATAGCAACCTAGAGTTGTCCTCCCATATATACCCGAAGGTACGTGGAGGCCCAATCCGTATAAGTGCTGTCTAATGCAAAACCGCATAGTGAGAGCATTCCCATATACTTTACATACTGTAACACCGCCCTATATACCCGAAGGTACATGGACGAGCTACAATATACTCACATATGTGGAATGAAGTATCACACTCAGGATGTATTGCAGACAAGTTAGCGACAACTACCTTGTTTTATGATGCTGAAACACGTCTCTAGCCTAGACCTCTAAATGTTTTTAGTTAAGTGACAATGATCCATTAGGTAAATTTAGATAAATTTTAAGTTGATCTTCTTTAGAATTTGCCTTTCAAGGTTCACCATGTGATGTATGTTTGCAATTCCTAAAATGGAACTAATATGATAAGCATTATTTCCATTCAATTTAACAATGAAAACCCTTAGCTAGTAGGGATAGAGCAATCAAATCTTTGACAAAGAGAAAAGAGCACATCTAATGCAATTTCCCTAGCCATTCCTTTCAAGCATTCACAAACTTTTTCAATGCAACATGCATGTATTTCTTTTTGATTTCCCTTAATGTGAATGAACAAAAAGGAAAACTAATGCACAATCGATCAATAAACTCTTTTCATAAAAATGACGATTTTGTGACAATTCCTTTTCAAGGAAAGGAAGACTTTACGACACTTTCGTTTTCAAAGAAATGAGGAATTACGACACTTTCAACGAAAAGACTAATCATATGCACACATCAATTACTTGATCTTTCATGAATGAAGACTTTACGACAATTCAATTTTCAAAGGAAAAGGCGATTTTACAACACTTTCTTTCAACAAATATCAATCGACCAAAAAAGTAACTTTCGACTATAGATTGAAAATGACAAAGTAAATACATAAGAAACATTTATCAATCCTAGTCTAAGTAGGGCCAACTAAGGAGATGAAAAACTATTTTCAGAGACAAGACATCATTGACATTCAACAAATCATTCAAACAAGAGAAAATTGGCAAAAACTTCAGTTCCTAGATGGGAAATTGACCCTGAAGGGATCAACGTAGGATGCAGTGAGAGACAATGTGCTTCAGTGCACTGGCTCTATGCGGGAAGTGCATTGCAGCGCACTGTGTCCTTCACTGGGCTATGCTGGTGACAGTAAGCCATTTTTGAAGGCAATTTGACACAGTTTCGACTCAATTTTCAATGAAATAAGACTAAAATTCAATCAACGACCACAAGTACAGTATGTAAAAATGTCTTAAGAGGCTGTGCTGGTGACAGTAAGCCATTTTTGAAGGCAATTTGACACAATTTCGACTCAATTTTCAATGAAATAAGATTGAAATTCAATCAACGACCACAAGTACAGTATCTAAAAATGTCTTAAGAGGCTGATAAACTACTAAGATGGACAATCAATCCCCAGTGGAGTCACCAATTTGTTTTGGGAATTTTAGTGTCTACGGATAAACACTTAAATCCCTAGACTAGTAGCTAAGTCTAGAACAACAGTGCAAAGCATTCTCTACTTTTTCTATAACCAATAGATTAAGTAAGATAGTAAAGAAGTCTACCTGAGCTTTCACTTACTCCTTATCTCCCTTGACCAATTTTGTTGCTCCTTTCCGTATTTAATCCACTTGAAAAGTACCTGCACACAGATAGAAGACAAAAACCAATAAAAGCATATGATAATGATCTATTGATTAAACATAAAATGGTATCAAGTGCATAATACACATATGAAAGCATCAATAAACAATACAAACATATGGAAAAAGCTTTGAACACTTTATGAGTAAAAGGAAGAGTTACAACCCAATTTGCTTGATTCAGTGCCACTCCTCTAGTTCAATCCCATCCTCTCCTCATAACAAGCAAGACATTTTGACATCATTACAATACTTGAAACCAACTCAAGTCTCATGCTAACAACATCTCCCTATAGTTCAATGATTTCCAGCCCCCGATCACTTAGATGAGTGGTCTTTTTATAGGTGAATGAAGGAATTTATGCCATAATTGGTGACAATGAATGCCTTCCCCAACTTAGGATTTAGTTCCATGGAGGAAGGGATAAAGGGATTGATGTTCCTTAACTTCCTTCCTCATCCAATTTCGAGCCAAAGGAGTGGATAGCCTTGGGAAACATCTAGAGGCATACTATGGATAAGAATATTCCAAACCCCAATGCATATTTCGCTCAAATTCGCCTAGCGCAAGCCAAAGAGGGCTCAAGTGAGCTGCAATGCACCTTGGCAGTGTATTGGGCTACATTGCAGTGCACCCTGATAAAGGGTTGCCTGTGCTGATCTTCTTAGAGGCAGTTTTTGGATGATTTCAGTCATGGAATATCTTGGGAAGGAGACATTCTGATGGTTGACTTCATTAGGGCATGTAACAATTGAATTAGGGTTTGATGGGCCTTAATAGTACTGATCTGTAAGTTGGGGTGTGCCCAAATGGATCTGTAACACATAATTATGTAATATTGCTAAGCCGAGTGAGGTCAGTTGGCCATATATCAAAACTTTATTGTTGTATTTGAGTCAAGTATTATTGTTGCTGGGAGAGTTAGTAGGGTGCAAGTATGTTATTACGCAAGTAGACGAGCATGTGTCAAAGAATTAGTGTAGTTATGTGTTGCAGGGGCTGTTGTATTTATATTGTCCTGTTGTACTATTGAGCAATGTTTGAGCATAGCGACATTGTTGTCAAGAGTCTTGTCTATAAGATTAGACTTATGTTGTTGATGTAAGAAGGCCGTTGTATTGAGTCAACCACTGAGTCAGCGAATCGTTATTGTGTACTTCTTGCTGTACTTGATATCATTTGACTAAATATGGATGAAACCTTCATTAACTCCTTTAATAACTCTACAACAACAAACAATAGACCCTTCTCAAAGGGGACTATGCCATTCTTCAAAAAGAACAACCCAATGATTTTCAGAAGAAGCCGGAGATTGGACACAAAATGCTTGCACTTGGATCATATTTGAAACCTATGAGAGTCACATGGAAAGCCCTTTTCAAACTAGATGAATTGGATGCACTTCTTTTTGAAGTGAACCAATTAGAAGGGAAGAAGTTGTTGTGGGCTTTGAAACCTGCCATGCTAGCTAATACAGCCCAAGTTTTTGGAGTACCCTTATGAAGGGGTCACATTTTCAGTTGCCTTGTGTCTCAGTAACATCATGAGATTGACCGCCCCTATAGCTTCTTACAATGATGATGTTATGAGGAGAGTTCTCAGACTAATGATAGAAACTTTCTGAGACTTGGACAACAGTGCAGACTCTACCTTTGGGAAGAAACTTGATATTCTAGAAGGCATGTCCATAACTAGGACTTCTGAGATCCTGTTTGATTTGGAGTGTGACAATTTGATCCTGTAGATGTTCCAATGCTTCTTCCGCATTAGGAAACATCATTTCGACAGAGTCATAATACGCATCCAGTCCATCTAGTCCTCATGTATGAGAGTCCTTGATGCCATTTGTTGGGAGTTGCAATCCCGATTGTTGTCTGTTTGCAGGAGAGAGTAGTTGGTCTCGCTTGTTGCTTATGATCTAACCAAGAGGTTGGTTGAGCAGAACATTGGGCTGTTCAGGAGACAATTGAGGAGGGAGGAGAAACTCAGGTTTGGGGGCTCATGCAACAAGAATGAGATGAGGAGGAAGGGATTTTGCTTCATCTGCAAATGACCTTGGGGACCTGACCACTCATGCTTGAGTGACACTGAGGAGATGACAAACGGTAGAGTAGGGTGATATTCGTTATGTCTCCCAGGATGAGGACTCTTCGTTGGACAAGTCTATGGGTACATACGATGATACCTTAGAGGAGCACGAGCAATCATGTGGAGTTGATGATAGTAGCCCAGATATGCATCCATGTGTGGTAGAGGAGTATGTGGAGCAGTCAATGGTTCCCATGTGGGAAATAGATCAAAGAGCAGATGAGCGGCTGATGACTCAGCATAGAGAGCACATAAAGGAGCATGAGTCATGTCGAGTCATTGACATCAGGCTAGATTCATATGATGAAAAGTCTGTGGGTCCTAGGAGAGACATTCAGGATAACGTGTCACTAGTGATGAGTCAGCATGAGCAATATATGATGGAGTGTGAGTCAGCTGAGGAGGATGAGGCACATAGTATGGATGATGAGCCTTCTTGGGAGAGCCAGTTGGAGGTTCATATTGAACCCGTGATGGTGTAGGATGAGCAGCCAACCTTGGGGTCAACCACTATTGAGGAGCAGACAAATGCACGACAATTGGCAAGATGACATTATTCGTTGAGACTTGTCCTCAGGAGATGCTGGAGTATGATAAGACAGTTTGGCAGGAGATTGGTGGACTGGAGGAGCGTGGAGTTTCCTACTAGGCGAGGGGGATGGAAGTGCATCCATCTTTGGGACTACCCATTGATGAGGTGCAAATAGATGTAGTGATAGCTAGCCGAGCTGCGGCATTTTCAGGGAACAACCCTCTCTCGGAGTACATAGACGGGGCTTGCAGCACGATTTGCCCACTTTTTCCCATTAGAGGGAGAGAGGCAGGATTTCTTGGACATGCTTCGATTGTCCAAGAAGAGCATCAACAACTGAGCATGGACCAAGTTTAGCATAGCAGACATATCCCTTGCATAGGTGTCCATGCGTTGGATTGTCGAGAGATCATGAGTTGGTATCCTTTTGATGGAGTCTCATTTTTTGTCAGGAGCATTGTATTGCAAGAGCCTTCCAAGGTGAGGGATATCACATGCTTCAGTTGGCAGTAGGATGTAGGTTGGCCACTCATCAATATTTAGCATGACTTCAACATGATGAGATTGACCTTGGTCTATGCCAAGGGTTGGATTGGAGAGAGGTGATGAGTTGGTACGCGACAGGGGGAGCAACATTCACAATCGGAGTTATAGCACAACATGAGTCGTGGAGCCTTGATGCTCCTTCTTGGGGGCAATGGGATCCAAGAGGATTTGCTGATGATAGATTCCATCAGATATTGATCTAGGATCCGGGCATTGAGGAGTCCGTTTATGGTGGGTTGACACAGGAGCAGAGCGTCACGCAGTGGTTTGTATGGGATCCTAGGATTGGGTCTCAGTTGCGTCGGACCACCAGATTGGTCCACATGTTTGGATTGCTTGAGGGCAAGCAATCTTGGGGTGGGAGGACTGTCATGTCCCCATTTTTAACCTTCTTGATAGTGCAGCCAAGGTGGATTTCCAGGGCAGGAGATGGCCAGGTCAGTGGAGCAGGTTTATGTCATCAGGGGTTCTGTTAGAGTTTAGTGGAGTTTTTATTGGATTTGATGGCATTCACTTGGCATATTCCACCATCCGAATACTTTGCCTTTCGTTTTGTCGCATTCCGACAACTTTTAGAAATCAACATTATTATTAGCTGTAATTTAATTAATTATGCTTGAGGTGGCATTCCGAGGAGATTAATTGGTGGAACACCTTAGTGTAATAACTCGTTGGAACCGGAACGGGAAGAGCTATAGGATGGGATGGTTAGATATGAGCTTCAGTGGCTTGAGGATACATGGTGACCAATTTACCCTTTTCCCGCATTAAAATAATATTTTAATTGAAATAAAAGAGGGAAAAGTGCTCCATGACTAAAATGATAATAAAATAGAAGGTTCTAGAGGAGTCCATCAAATCTATAAAAGAGGAGGAGGAGACCATTGGAGGACATCTTGGATTGGATATTGTTTCATGTATGTGAGGTTGAGAACCCGGTTTTCTACTCCATTGGTAGCCCCAGGACGAAAACCCTTGGGTGATTTAGAGAGATTGGGCGAGCACCCATCTCCCCTTGGTGGATCCCTTCAGGGTTCACAAGTTGCAGTGTATTGTTTTTCAGTTTGTTTTGGGAGGCCCATTGTGGCATTTATTGTAGATTTGTTGAGGCCAACTGTTTCAACTATTTTTCCAGCATGTAAAAGCCCAGTTCTTATATTATAATAACGCTGAGATTGTTTCTGGTTATTGTATTATCAAATTGTATGCATTTTATAGGTTATATTTTACATGCCAATCTTCTGTTTATGAGTAGAAATTTTATGTGAAGGGAATGTTCCAAATTTTCTTCGTTTGGGACATTACAACAAACTAAATGAGATATATGGCTGTGTTAATTAGCAAATTAAAGCATGCATATAGGTGAGAAGAGAAACTAGAATCAACAAATCAAACCAACCACAAGTTCTCTCCCAAAGTGGAGAGATAGGGATGCCAAGGGGTAAAACCAATGTTTTAAAACTCCGACTCCGACTCCGACTCGGCCGAGCAATGACTCCGACTCCGACTCCGAAACGGTAATGACTCGGCCGTCTCGTTTTCAATGACTCGGTCGTTGTAAAAAATACATTAAATATTTAGTTTTTTTATAAAAAAACATAATTTTAAAGATTTTAAACATAATTTTAAAGATTTTCATTCATGGTTTCCAAACACACAACATTATAATATAGATGGAAGACAACATATGATCAAAGTAGGCTCATGAACCAATCCATTATACCAAAATGGTACCCAATGGCAATACATAGTCAACTGTCATACATGATCAAAGACTCAAAACAAAAAACACATAACCAAGGAGGCTAGAAATGGCCTCTACAACAAAAGTAAACTGTGACCAGACTCCAGTATTAGTACTACTGGCTAGTAGCTACTGCCAGAGGAGCCAAGATCATGTCGATCAATCTCTGGATCATCATCAGAGTCAGACAGGGGGCCCCATGGCT
>APFE030425026.1:0-12867 GCA_000404065.3 Pinus taeda
TCAAATTTCCTTTTTCATATAAGAGAGAGTGTCAAATTGTTGAGTCAAATTTTATTTTATACAGCTAAAACACAAACCCACCCTAATTGTCAATTTCATTAATTAAAAAACACACCCTCCTAATTCTCAATTTCATTTATTAAAAGAAAATATTAATTAAAAATTTATAAACCCAGCCGCCTTAATTAGCAATTTCATTTATTAAAAAATAAATTTGATTAGTTAAAAAACTCATCCTAATTGTCAATTTCAATAATTAAAAAAAATTGCATTAATTAAAAAACCACCCTAATTGTTAATTTCTTTAATTAAAAACTAAAAGCATTAATTCTGACAAATTCGGTAGTCGGCTAAAGCACAAATTAACCATACATATTTCAGTAATTATATGTTAACTAATGTATTAACACTTCAATAATACGTTGGTTAATATGTCAAACATGAGTATCCTCTGCAGAAAATATCTGAACAATGAAGCGAAGAAGAGTAGGAGAAAAGAACGAACTAATGGAAGATCGTGACACTCAGACAAAAGTTCATGCGACCATCCCACAAAACAATTACAGACTGGTTCATGCGAGCAGCCCAGAAAACAATTACAGACTGGTTGATGCAAGCAGCCCAGAAAACAATTACGGACTGGTGTGTCAAGGCATACGTAATATATTCGGTACATGTTATATGAGTGTAGCACTTCAGTGCATATTGGCCAAGGAAAAAAACAGAAAAGCATTCATGAGGCTCCCAACTCCAGGCTCTCCACACTACTGCATACTAGAAGAGTCCATGACAACACTAATTTACTCCTTATTCCTAGAAAGACAACAGACCCACAAGAACCTCACTCTGCAAAACCCTGATGCATCTGATGGCAACATAGCAGCTGTCATTGTCAAGTGGTTGGAGCAAAGATTTTCAGCTTTGATTGCCCCATTAGGATATGGAGGAGATGCCGCCTGCGCTTTGCATTTTATTCTTGAGATAATAATAGAGGAAGGCGCTTTGCACGTACAGAAGTGAAGTAACTTGCAGAAACTGCGGTGCTCACTGTGAACAAGTTGATAGTTACATAGTGGCGACCTTCTGGGTGGACAAGTGTAGGGAATTTGACCTTCTAGGGTACCTTACAGAGGGTAAATTTGAAGATAAGGATATGGCTGACAGAAATATCAGATTTTTGACTGCGCATCATCTGTTGAACTTTATAGAAAGAGTGGGCACTTTTAAAGCCCGGATAACACATGACAGTGCAGCCAGGATATTTCAGCAAGATTCATGTGACGAGGTTTATCATGTAAGGTATAGAACTACTATTTGCAATTTTCCACATACTCTGATACTGGATCTTCCTGATGTTGGGCGGTGGCAGAGGATGATGTTGTACCTTGAATTTGTGGATCTCAGTCACCAGATGGAACCACAATGCAGTAGTGGTGGGGCTAGGAATTGTAAATACAAGCAGGTAGTAGTTGAGGCTGTAGTTGATAATGGAGAGCATTCTATCACATATGTGAGAGCTTCAAAGTATATGAATCGAAATGTTATGAAGAACATGTGGTATGAAATTAACGACCATCAGATTAAGTTGGTAACGTTTACAGAGCTGTTCAAACCAGCAGATCTCTCTCTTATACTAATCTATGAGCAGATGAACGCGCAAGCTACTTAGTTCTCATTGAAATGGATATGTAGTTCTGAGTTGTCAGAATCACGTTTCTCATTGAAATGAAGAAATTTGTAGTGATTATTGCGTTCTGAATCTTTTTACAATTTTTTGAAAATTGCTAAATTTTTGCAGTATTTATTACTCCTCGGATTTCGCAAAATGGCTTGACCTGTTTCACACTGGAAAAAATCATTTATTTGTTAAGACAAAAAAAACAGTCACATTCTTGCACTAAATAGTGTGGAGGTCACATTACAGACAGGTTCATGCGTGCATCCCAGAAAACAATTACAGACAGGTTCATGCTAGTATAAATGACTTCTAAGGAGTCCCCTGCAAAAAATGATTTCTAGCTTGGATTCTATCAAACAAAATATGTACGCAGGCTGTTGAAGGGTAATCTGACCAATGCCCGTTACCTGCAAAACTGATTTGTAGCCTGTGTTCTATCCAACAAAACTGCTGCAGAAAATGTGAGCAGGTTGTCAACAACGATCTTTCTTAACAACAATTTTTTTAAACATTTAATGAAATGAAATTAATTAAATTAAACTAGAGAATCATACTTATTTTTTAGGTTATACTAATGATTATTACGAAATCTAAAATATTTAAGCAGGAAAAACATATTCATAGTCCCAACGACTTTTATGAACAAGAATTTTTATAAACATTTAATCAAATTAAAGAATCATACTCATTATAGGTTATACTAATGATTTTTACTAAATCTAAAATAACAAATTCATAGGAACCCTTCTGAACAACAATTTTTATAAACATTTAATTAAATTAAAGAATCATACCTCTTTGCCAAATGGTTGTAAATGTATTCTTCTCATTAGTATTCAGGTCCAAGCTTGCATTAAACTGATTAAAAAGATTGCTACCGAGTTCAGTTCAATTTAAATACGCGTGCTTGGTTTCGATTTAAATACACTTGCTTTAAAATATTGAAAACATTGCCCATGAGTCCAGTTCCAATTTTGTGCTTACTAAACAAAGTATGAGTTGAACTTCTTATTCCATCAGATACTCTTCCCTAAATCTGTAGTTACAAGGGTTTTATTCTTATTATATAATATATTTTTCCCTGGGCTATAAGGGCAATGTGAAGGTGTATACTACAAAATAGTGTGGAGGTCTATAAAAAATAGTAATAGTAAAAGGGCTTGTTCTCCTCTCCAATGCAGTGTGTAGATATGGAGTGTGAAGATATTTAATGAAGTTTGAAGTATTAGTCACAAATCAAATCTATTAGGATTCTTAACATAATGATAAAAATTTCTTTCATTTTATTATGAAAATTTTCCATATTAGCATAACTATTTAGTATTGGGAGAAATAAGGTGACTTGTATGGTTACCTCTTTTTTCGGATGAAAAAAACTTTCATTCTTCATTAATCAAATGAGAAATTATATATGGCTTTATAGACTGCAGAAGCCAAAGAGAAGTAGCAAATCATTGGATCAGACCAACACCAAACCAAGAAGTAGAGAGGACATCACTAAGAACCAACATTGGCAGTACTAAAAGAAGACACATAAGGCCAAGACAGGAGAAAAAGATAGGCTAGACTAAGAAAGTACTAAAAGAAGACACACAAGGCCAAGACAAAGGAGAAAAAGATAGGTTAGACTAAGAAACAACTGCATCCCCAAAAGAAACAAAACAGAAACCAAGCAGCAAGCTTCCTTTAAAATGCCATGAATCCGGAGGTCAAAAAACATAAAATAAGGACAGAGAGTGATCCCTCTCTTAGATAGAACATCAACTACCAAGTTTTTCTCTTTATACACATGCATGAAAGAGATATAAGAGAATGAGTAATGAAGAGCCTTGATGTTGACCATCCAATGGTAAAGAGAAGGAACCTAGAGGGAGTTTTCCCTTGCAGCCAATCTATGAGAACCTTATAGTCTCCATTGACCCTAAAGGAATTAATGGCAAATCACACATCATTCTTGAGAATTCGCCAAAATGCCACTATCTCCCGACTGTTAGCTCCTCTTCCGCCATTTGAGAAGAAATGATATTCCCTACTAAGGAAGAGACGGATAGGAGGCCCCATCCAAGAATATCAAAAGAAAATGATCACCCAAATCCCATCCAAGAATATCAAAAGCAAATGATCACCCAAATCCCTGAATAAAAGAGAGTGTCTTAGAGATGACAGATTCCACACACCAATTTCTCAAACACCAGATACCCCAAATAACATATAAGGGTAGAGCACGCAATGGCCTATGTTCCAATTTCTAGTACATTAGGAAATCCAAGATGGAAAACCAAATCCTATCAACCCTCATTTTCATCAAAACTGCCACTTGGTCCTAGATAGACTTGGCATGTGGGCATCCTCGAAACAATGTGTGATATCCTTAAAAGCACAACAATAAAAATAGCATTGTCGCAGCCCATTATAGCCCATTTTTATCAAATTTTCCCAAGTCAGAATGCCATTGAAAACTGCCAACCAAGAGAAACACTTGATCTTCAAGGGAGCTTCCCATCTCCACATAGCCAAATCCCACAGGTTGTTAGGGCAAGAACAATGGGAACCACAGATGTATGAATAACTTTCACTAGCAGCAAGATTACCATGAGTGGCACGTCTACCCGAGGCAAGCGAATCAGACCTCTTTATTACTATGAGTAGCACGTCCACCCCACGCAATGTGTTTTAGCCTATAGGAATCCCATTCAACTTCGAAAGAAATGTTGAGACCCAAATCCCAGGAATGAGGCTAATCAGAGGAGGGAAGTTGATGAGGGAACAGATGCTTAATATCACCAAGGTGATGGATTCCCAAACAGTGAAGGGAAAGGATGATCTGTGGGGATAGACTATGATCACCAAACATGCCTTTAATAGCATCGAGTCCAATAAGGGTTTTGTCAGTGTTACCCACAAGCCACCTGAGGTTTCCACAAAACCAAGATCTAGTAGCCATCAAGTTGCTCCAAATATATTATTTCCTCCACTTGAATGGGGCTCCCACAAAAACCCATTTTTCTAAACTTTGTTGCCTGAGTTATTTATCGAAGATAATGTCACTCCAAATACCCTCATTAAAAACCCTCCAAATATTATGAGTAATAAGAGACATATTGAAACGTTTCATATCCCGCATACCCAACCCACCATCATCTAAAGGGCGACTGATTAAATCTAGCCGCGAGGTGATTTTTTCTATAAGTTCATGTTCTGGAGCACAGAAACATGGCAATAATAGCATATATTATGTTGATTATTGTCGAAGGTACAAGAAAAAGGTGCATTCAAAACACGGAAATTCCCTAAAGGACTGATTTTATCATATGATCACCCTTCCTCCAAGGGTCAGCCACCTATGATCCCATTGAGACACTGTCTTCTAACTAGCCACTCCTAGTCCAAAATCCTATAGTTTCCAAGTGTGAGGAAACAACCCAAATATTTGAAACTAGAGGATAGAGAGATAGTTTTCATCCCAAATAGGGTTGCATTTTGTTGGTTGAGCAGTATATCCTCCCCGTTACCGATAAGCTAAGTCTTACCTTTGTTAATAACAACTGTTATTTATTAATAACAAGTCGAGAGGCCGTTTCAAATTGAGTTAAAATTTGATGTAAAGTTTCTCATTCAGAAAGCTTAGCATCTCCAAAACCAAGGGCATCCTCCACAAAAAGTAAGTGAGTGATTAGATAGTGGAAAAGGCCCTACATCCATAGATATTACCTCTCAATTTAGTTGCACTTACACTTTTGACTAAACACGTCACATAAAGAGTAACCATGAGAGAGCCATGAGAGAGCACATCCTTGTCTTGTAGCATGACTACCTCTCTGCTCTATTATAATATTGGTGCAAATTGTCACACATCTTCTAATGCAACTTACTATACATATTTTTCATCTTACCATGTCTCTTTCCTCCACAATTATATTTCTAATTATTTTTAATAAGATTCAATACATATTATTCACAAAATACCATTTTTTCTTTTCTATTTTTACTCGTTAATGTTTCTTATTATCTTTCTAAATTTGTTGGTGTATGGACACATGGTAATTATCGTCTAATAACAAGAAATGGATAATCTATATTAAATTTAATTTTTATTTCAAACTTGTACAATAAATCAATCTAATTTATGTATAAGTTTCACTTCTAATTAAATGAGTGCAATTATCTATATACTAATAATGCATTTTTTTAGAATAATATTCTAATTATAATAATGCATTTTTTGTAAATATTATTCCAAATACTACGTGCCCAAAATATACTTTGGCCACACATATATACCTATACAAATATTTACTTTGCCTCATAATAATGAATCTTAATCAGCATCGAACTTGAACAACACGCTCGGACTCTTTCAGAAGCATGATGAAGCAGAATATCGTAGGGGTGAAGTTGTTAAGTCCGGGAGGGTCAAGCTATTAACCACTCCAAGACCATACCAATATAAACAGTATCAAGGAAAAGGGCACCATTACCTCATATCATTTAACCATGTACCAAGGGTGAGGCCATGCTCACCCCAACTCTTCATATGCGTACATTTTGAGGTTGGACTAATGTGACAGACTCATGGCAAGAGACTCGTAGTCAATAACGAATAATGAATACTTGCCCTTACTGCACACCACCCAATCCTAGGCACGGTTTTATTCCCGGTGTATTTGCAGGTCTGATTTATCCCCCTTCCTCGCTCTGTTCAGCAGTAGTTCAGGAAAGTTACAATCTAAACATCTTGCATGGACTTCCTTTCACCAAAACCTTCACCAGGAAAGTTAGCATCTCGACGTCTTGCATGGACTTCCTTTCCTTTCACTAGCATTTTCACCATGTTTTTATGGGAAAAGGATTAGGCCCTCTTGGCTTGGCTCCTCCTTCCTTATGGTCTCGCATGTTCCAAACTTGGGTTTGGCTCCTCCTTCCTTATGGTCTCCCATGTTCCAAACATGGGTTTTAGGCGACAAAGAATAATTCTCAAAGCCACACTTATATTTTATTGTCTAAGGAATCAATTATTTCTAGTTCGCTTGGATTTTTTTATGTCTCTCATATTTGAGAAGTGTTAATGGTTTTGCTAAATGTAAAGGATTTATGGACTTATGGTGCTTGTGGGACTAGGTGATGACAAGCTCCTCCAAGCATCGTGTGGTTCATGTATTACATTTTGTTTTCTTTCTTTCACTAAGTAGACGTTCATTTCCTTTACATGTCCCTCTCATAGTTTCATGATCATTGATTGGTTTAGGGTTGCGGACTCTATTATATTTCATGGATCATACATATGGAATAGTTTTCTCAAAATTAGTTTTGTTGGGAATTTCTGATAATTCCAAACAAAAATGAACAAAGAATAATGCTATGTTTTACCACAGGATAGGATTTGAACACACAGAAGCTAAAATTGTTTTCTCGAGAACAAAGATTTTCACATGCACACTAAAGCTTTGTATTCATTAACCAGAACATTTGTTGTTACAAATTTCTTCCTCTCTCAGAGGGATTACAACCATAGACTACTTCAAATGCAGTTCCAAAACAAGAGAAAATTACTCTGTCTTCTCCTGAAAATACTCTATTTCTGTTGCAAAATATTACACCGTTGTATGTAAAATTACATATATTTACACTGCTGCATTTCTTCACATTCTTTCTCTGCATACAAATTTTCTTTACACTGCTGTGTAATTTTTCTCATGCGCTGCTACGTGCTTCCCTTGCATTTCACTACATTACACGGATGCAATGAACAACTAAAACTAAAACATAACAATACATTTTTTTTGTGCCATACTGTCGTGAGTAATAAAAAAAACAATAAACTTAAAAACTTTACCAATGTTTACCTATCACATTCAATTTACATGAATTACTTTTACGGAGAAACTGGCGGTCAAAACAAAAACTTTCACTTCATGCAAGTTCATTGTTGGAGGCTTGTATCAACCATTGATCTAATTCGACGGTTGACAACAATATCGCACAACCCTTTTCTTTCAAACTTTATGCTCTGATGAAAAACAACTTTTGCAAAACTGCCAGTAACGTGTGAGACGGTGATTGTTATCACTGCCTCCAGAGGAAAAACCACTTGCTCGTGAAAAGAAATGCGATGGAAGACTGGCTGTTTTCTGGAAATAATTACACAGCAAGTGAAATTACAATTTCAACACTTCCCTTTAATTTCAACTGTTGGTTTATCAGTCATACCCAGACATTTCCTCAAAAATTCAAAACTTTTCTCGCTCAATGGTTTGGTCAGAATATCTCCAACCTGCTCCTAAGTCCTGCAATGTTGTAAAACATTTTCTCCATTGTTTACCAATTCCCTAATGTAATGAAACTTTGTGTCAACGTGTTTTGTTCTCTTATGAAACACTGAATTCTCGGATAATGCAATAGTTGAGCTATTGTCACAAAAAATTACAATTTCTTTTGCTTGTTCTTGACATAAAATCCTTAACATCCTTCTCATCCAAACTGCTTGACACGTTTTTGCTGTAGCTGCCACATATTCTGCCTCTGCTGTAGACAATGCTATAATAGGCTCTTTTTTAGAAGCCCATGAAATTGCTCATGAACCCATGTGAAAAACATAACCGAATGTGCTTTTCTGATCATCTACACTTCCAGCCCAATCACTATCAGTGTATCCAATTAAATCTGAACATTCTGAAGCAGTATATAAAATGCCAAACCTTTTAGTACCTTCAACATACCTCAGAATTCTTTTTGCTGCCTGTCAATGTGCTTATTTTGGCCTCTCCGTGAATCTGGAAATTAAACTAACATCAATCATTATATCCAGCCAAGTTGTAGTCAAATACATGAGGCTGCCAACTATGCTCTTGTATAAACTAGATCAAAATCCTTGCTACTGTCCTCCTTGCTGATTTTTAATCCCATCACTATGGAAGTGATTTCTGCTTTGCTCTCCTGCATATTAAATCTTTCGAACACTTCATTAACATATTTCTCTTGTGAGATAAAAATCTCATTTCCATTTTGTTCTACTTCTATTCCTAAGAAGTATCTTAGCAAACCCATGTCAGTCATTTCAAATTCCTCTTTCATAACTGTTTTGAAATTTTCAATAAGATAATCATCATTACCTGTGAAAATAACATCATCAACATTAAACACAACAATTAGTATTTTACCATCCTTTTCTTTGATGTAGAGGGTGGGTTCTCCCTCACACTTTTCAAATCCATTTTCCAGTAGATAGGAATCTATCCTGCTGTACCACGCTCTTGGTGCTTGCTTCATCCTATAAAGAGCTTTCTTCAATCTCTGCACTTTGTGCTCTTGGCCTTTCTTTTCATAGCCTGGAGGTTGTTAATGCAAACCTCTTCTATTAACACTCCATTTAGAAATGCTGACTTCACGTCTAGTTGGTAAACTTTCCACTTGTTTTGTGCTGCTATGGACAACACTGCTCTCACGGTTTCCATTCTAGCAACTGGTGCAAAATTTTCCTCATAGTCTCTCCCATATTGCTGCTTATATCCTCTGACAACAAGTTTTGCCTTATGTCTTTCTATTTTGCCTTCAGCATTACTCTTGGCCTTGTAGACCCATTTAACTCCAATGACTTCTTTTCCTTTACGTAGTTCAACTAAATCCCATGTCTTGTTTCTTTCTATGGCATTGATCTCCTCATCCATAGCTTCTATCCATTTCCTATCCTTAATTGCATCTTCGAAATGAACAGGGTCATCAACATGACAATATAAAACAAACAAAGAGTTTATGCCTTCATTTGTTTCATCTTGTTCGTAAATATAACTTAAATTTCTGAACTTCTTGCCTCTTTCATTTGGTGTACAAGTGCTTGAAGAAGCACTTTAATTTCCTCCTTGTGGTGTGCTTGGATAAGCACTTTCATTTCTCCTCAAGGGTGTCCCTTGCTGCCCTTATGTTGGTGCT
Source organism: Pinus taeda (assembly GCA_000404065.3). Taxonomy (NCBI): domain Eukaryota; kingdom Viridiplantae; phylum Streptophyta; class Pinopsida; order Pinales; family Pinaceae; genus Pinus; species Pinus taeda. The sequence goes on from APFE030425026.1 coordinate 9,605, forward strand.
GTAGTTTGGGGATGTATTTCATCCATTTCCTCATCATCTTCATCATGTGACAAAGAGTTTTTAACATTCACTATTTGCTCTATGCTTCCATCCCAAGCTTCCTCCTCAATGAACTGAACATCTCTGCTTGCAAAAAACTTTTTGGTGGATGGGTTATACAATCTATAAGCTTTGGATTCCTCACTGTATCGAATAAAAATACATTTCTCCTCTTTTCTATCCAACTTCTTCCTTAGCTCATCTCGAATGTGTGCATAAGCCACACATCCAAAAAATTTCATGTGGGTGACTCCTTGCTTTCTTCCACTCCATGCTTCTTCCGGCACTCTTTTCATGACTTCTTTTGTAGGCCATCTATTCAAAATGTATGCTGCACAGTGTACAGCTTCAGCCCAATAGTCATTTGGCAAATGCTTTGCCTTCAACATACTCCTCGTCATATCCATGATTGTCCTATTCTTCCTTTCGGCAACACCATTTTGCTGAGAGTGTACCTAGTGGAAAATTGTTTATGAATTCCATTTTTTCTACAAAAACGTAGAAATTCTTTGGAGATATAGTCACCTCCTCTATCAATTCTTAAAACTTTGATATGCAGCCCACTTTGGTTTTCTACAAGTGCTTTGAAATTGTAAAATTTTTCAAACACTTCACTTTTGTTCTTCAGAAAATAAACCGAAGTTTTTCTAGTAAAATCATCAATGAATGTTATAAAATATTGGCTGCCTACAAATGATGGAGTTTGCATCGGTCCACATAAATCTGAGTGGACTATCTCTAAGGGTGCTTTTGTCCTTATGCTTTTCCATGATGGAAAACTTTCTCTGTGTTGTTTCCCTAAGATACAACCTTCACAAAGGCTGTTTGGTTTTTCTATCAATGCTAATCCTCTTACCATTCCTTTTCTACTCAACAAGTTAAGACCTCCAAAGTTGAGATGTCCAAATCTCAAGTGCCAAAACCAATTTTCATCTTTTGGTTCGCTTTGGAAAGCCTCTTGTGTAACTACTGCTATTTCTACTCCATCTTTCAAATCTGCCTTCATTCTGAGAGTGAACATCCTATTCCTTGTCATCTTCACTTCAGCAATACATCGTTTGCTGTGTGCTCTATCCATGATGGTGCATCTATCATTCTCGAAGAAAAAATTGTACCCCTTTTGAACAAACTGTCCAATACTTAAGAGGTCACACTTCATTTCAGGAACATAATAGACATCTGCTATGGTTTTCTTTTCACCTTTCCTTGTTAAAACATTTACTACTCCTTTTCCCATAACAAAAATTTTACTATCAGTCCCAAGTGTGACTTGTGACTTCACACTCTGATCTAACTTAGAAAACAGGGCTATGTTTCCTGTCATATGGTTACTGCAACTAGAGTCTATAAACCATACATCTTCACTCTTTGTTTCAGCCATATTATATGCAAACAACAAATTATCTTGGCGGATATTTTCTCTAGTGAAATTTACACTAGTTCTATTATTCATATCATGCTGCTTCTTCCTACATTCATTTGCATAATGCCCATATTTTTTACAATAGTGACATTGGACATTAGATTTATCATACCTTTGTCCTTGAGCATGATGTTGTTCACTTTGTTCACTACTGCCTTGGCCTTGGTTCTAATTTGGATTGCTGCCTCTTCCTTGAGAATTTGCTGGATTGTTTCTTCCACCTTTGTTTTGGCTTCTGCCTCTTGCTCTCTTGTTTCCTCTACTTTGACCTCTCCCTCTTCCAAAGGGCATCTGGGTCTTAAAAGCATGTTCTAAAGATGAGTTTTCATTTCTACTCAATCTCTACTCATGTGTTATCAGTGATGCATGTAGTTCATCAACTGAAAATTTTGTGAGATCCTTTGTCTCTTCTATGGTGGTGACAATCACATCGAACTTTGAGGGTAGGACCCTCAACAATTTCTCCACAATCCTCTTTTCTTCAAGAATCTCTCCATGAGACCTTATTTGTCTGACCAGACCAATCACATGTGTGAAGAATGAGTCAATATTATCTGACTCCTTCATGCATAGATTCTCAGAATCTCTCCTCATCAACTGTAGTTTTGATGTCTTCACTTTCTCCATGCCTTGATAGGCTATCTTGAGAGTTTTCCATGCTTCTTTGGATTGTCTCGACTGCTGCCATCCTTGGAAACAAACTCTCATGCACTACTTGAAATAAGAAGTAGAGGACTTTAGAATCCTTCTTCTTATAGCTCTTCAACAGTTCTTTCTCTACCTGAGTTATGTTATTAAACTCATCATCTGCTAGTTCCTCAAAACCATCCTCAACAAATTCCCATAAGTCTCGTGAGGCAAGCAAAGCTCTCATAGATGTTGCCCAATAGTCATAGTTTTTCCCATTAAATTGTGAGAGCTGAGTATTAAAGATACCCATGCTAGTGTTGGCTCCAACCATTCTTGCACTCTAAACTATCCTTCAAAATACTTGACTGTGTATTTAAAATAACTGATTGTCTTCAACAACAACACAAAAATTAACTTGAGAAATACCTTGGATTCTTTCTTGACTAAGTCTTTACTCTGCTGGAAAGGCTGCTGCAACAAGAAATCCTTCCTTCAGTTTCTTTGACACCTTCAAAGAGCCTGGACAAGCTCTGATACCATGTTGGGAATTTATGATCATTCTGAACAAAAATGAATAGAGAATAATGCTCTGTTTTACCACAGGATCTTAACATAGGGAAGCTAAAATTGTTCACTGGAAAACAGAGATTTTCACATGCATAATAAAGCTTTGTATTCATTAACCAGAGCAACTGTTGTTACAAATTTCATCCTCTCTCAGAGGGATTACAACCATAGACTACTTCAAATGTAGTTCCAAAACAAAAAAAAAAATAAAATTACTCTGTCTTCTCCTGAAAATACTCTATTTCTGCTTGAAAAATATTACAGTGTTTGCTGCGCTGATGCTGAACTGGATCTTTGCAAAGCTGAATGGCACTTTGATTATCACACCAAAGTGTAGTCGGATGCTGTTGCTGAAAGCCAAATTCTGATAGGATCTGACGAAGCCACAAGGCTTCCTTACTAGCTTCCACGGCACCACGATACTCTGCTTCTGCTGACGAAAGAGAAATGGCAGCCTGTTTCTTACAAGCCCATGTAATAGGTCCTGAACCGAGAGTGAAGACATAACCGGCAGTAGACTTTCGATCATCAGGGTCACCAGCCCAATCAGAATCAGTGAAACCAACTAATAGAGGAGCTGCTTTGGCACTATAATGAATCCCCA
>APFE030425027.1:0-12531 GCA_000404065.3 Pinus taeda
AAACCTATCTTCGACCATCTCCCTCTCCTCCCTGGTCATCTGTGTGTGTGTGTGTGTGTGTGTCATCTATTTCACGTCTCGCTTCTTCTTGGCCTCCTCCTTGGCCACCATTACTATTGCATCCTTGTGGGCCTACAACGAGCAGTCTCTCCATAAAATTCCAGTCCTTTATTTTTTGTGGTTGCTTCTCAAGCAACATGGTCTTGCTTACTTTCTCATGCAACTCATTTAATTTCAGGATCTCCTTCATTAATTCATGCACCAACCAACATTTATTAGTTTTCCCGCATTTCAAGTTTCTCTTTTGTACAAGAAACCATACCATCCCAAGTAAGAGACTTCCTCCTCATCTTTGGAATTTGTGTCCCTTAACTCAATCCGCTCTTTGATTTTCAAATATTGCAAACTATTTACAGTACATTTTCCATGCAACTCGTACGAGGAATTTGGGTGGGGCTGTCACAATCGCTTCCAAGATGATATCATCTAGATATACTTCAATGAGAGTCATGTTGTCTTATCTAATCTTTATGTATATATTGTTATCGACACTTCCTTTCTTGAAACTTTGTTGTTGCAAGTACATGTATAGACATGCATGCCAAGCTCTAGGAGATTTCTTGAGACCATACAAAGATTTATTTAACTTTCAAACATAAAATTTCTTTTCAAAAAGCAAAAAACCTTCAAGTTTCTCTATGTATACTTCTTCTAATTCATCATTCATAAACGCTGATTTGACATCTATTTGATACACCTTAAACTTTCTTAGAAAGAATAGGCCAAAATAATTCTGATAGGTTACATCCTGGAAACAGGGGAAAACATCTATTCAAAATCTGTTCCCTCAACTTATGCACATCCTTTACATACCAATCTTGCTTTGTTCCTGGTCACATGTCCATCTTCAACGAGCTTGTTCCTTAAGACCCATTTTTTTCCAATGATATTTTTGTCCTTACTTACTGGACCCAATTCCCATGCTTTATTCTTTTGGATCTAATCTAGTTTTTCTTCTAAGATTTGATCCAACTCTCATTATAGTTGGCTTCTTCAAAGCTATTGGGCTCAACTATGGATAAGAGCAAAGATGTATTTGTTTTGGCATACATATTTTCTATTTTATTCTAGTTCCCATTCTTACATTCATATCACTAATGATTTGTTCTGATGGATGATTCTTATGATATCGTTGTTTAGGAGTCTTAGAAGGTGTCTGTTGATTATATTCTACTTCTCTTTTGTTGATAATTGATAGTTGACTCTTCATATGATTGTTCTTCTTCTTTTATTCTTCCTTCTTGTTCTAGTTCTTGTGTTTATTATTCCCTTCACGGTGAGCCTTCTTGTCTGGCCTTTTGTCCACAAACATCATCAAATGTTACATTTATTCTTTCAACTGCCTTGTTGAGTCTCAAATTATAGCAATTGTATCCATGCTTTTATATGAGTACTCAACAAATATGCCTTCACCTACTGCAGAATCATTTGTTTCGGTCTTCTTGTCTTCCCTCTTTATGTGGCTTTTGCTTATGAAGATTCTGAAATGCTTCACATTTGGCAGTGTCCCCTTCCATAATTCATATGGGGTCTTATCACAGTTGCTTCTAAGCATTCCTTTGTTCTGAACGTGCATAGTTGTATCCATTACTTGAACCCAGAAGACATCGCTTAATTTTGGATCATTCAACATGGTCCTAGCTGTTTATTCTACCATTTTATTTTTTTCTTTCTATGAACCCATTCTGTTGTGTTGTCTAGGCTTCCTAAAATTATTTTTTTATCCCTCATTCTTCATAGAAGCATTGGAATTCTTTGGATGTAAATTATCCTCCATTATTGGATCTTGAACACTTGATTCTCATATCAGTTTTGTTCTCAACCATATCTTTGTAGATTCTCAAATAATCAATGCATAAACTTTTTCTTTAAAAGACTTATTGTTTTCATTTTGGTGTAATTTTCAATAAATAGCATGAAGTATTGTTCACCTTCCAATGCTTTGGTTCTCATGGGACTACATAGATCCATATGATCCAACTCTAATGGTTTTGAAGTGGAATGTTCCTTAGTCTTGAATAAAACCTTGTATGTTTTCCATTTCTGCAGTGCTTGCATATGGCACTTGTTGGTTTTGAAATTTCTTGCATTTCTCTTAAAAACTTCCTTTTTACTAATTTTGACAAGGTGATCAAAGTTGACATGTCCCATCCTTTTGTGCCAAAGCCAAATTTCATCCTCTTTAGCCAAAAATCGTCCTTTTCCAATTTCATCTAGAGGCGTATATCATTTGGGGTCCCTGTTATAGTCAACATTAATTTGCCTAATTTTTTCCTTCTTATTTCACATTTCTTTGAGTCAAAGAGAAGTGTGTGTCCTTGATCACAAATTTGACTCATTGATCTAGATTTATGAAGGAATAAAATGAAATAAATATTTAAACAAAAACACACAGATACAACAAAACATAAGTTCAATTAATAAATAACAACTGCTAAGAACTGTTTACATGAAGAAAGGAAACAAACTAGCTCAACGATGGTAACTTATCTCTAAGAAGAGATGTGACAGCTAAATGCCCTATGAACTGATTTATAATGAGGCTCTTATGTCTTTTTATCATCAAGAAACAATGGATAATCCTAAACATCCAAAAACCTAACACTAGGATATGAAGCACTAAAAGATTGTGGGCCCCGCTGGGGTTAGTTGGAATGTCAGCTTCTCATGGTTGTAACTTTGGCATACGATCTTTGTTTCGCATGCACGATAGCCCATTATAAAGGTATATCCAAGGACAACAACTTCCAGCTGCAAGCATTGGCCATAAGCATTACTTTTTTCGATTTCCCCAAAAAATGTCATTTAGGGCCTTAAAATGGCTCATAAAGTCCAGGATCTGAAAAACTACCAAAAAAAGAAAATTGTTGAAATATGACATTGTATTGGAAATTAGAAAACTGAAAGGAAATAGTGTTTGGGTCCAAGTGGAATAAGCGGTTGCTTACCAATATGCACCTAGATTAGTCCTCCCTCCTTAGGCAGAAATGGTCTTGATTATGTTAAGTGCCTACATGACTTGGGGAAACTTCTACTAAATTTGGTCCCTAATGAGCCACAACATAGTTACCAATCAAACGGAAAATATTACCTCAAAACGGGTACTCTAACCCAAAAACCCAAAAAAAAAAAATGAAAAAAACAACCCAAAAATGAAAATTGTGTATGCCAAAACGATGTTTTTAGGGTAAATTTTCAACATTTTTTTTAAATGGAAGTAAAAAACATTTTTTTTGCAAAATGGATGAAAAAACACCCTTAAAAAAATAAGTGTTGATTCTAGAATAACAAAAAAAAAAAATCGGGTTACAATTCTGACATTTTTTAACAATGGAGTTAAAGATAAAATATTTGAACTTTGAAAAACTGTAAAATTCCAACAATTCTCGGACACAATGTTAAAGATAAAATATCATGTCTCAAATCTTGATAATTTCAACGATTTCCATCCATGTTGTTAAATATAAAATATATTGATTCCAAAAGACCTTGAAATTGTAATTTTTTCAGCCATATCATTAAAGTTAAAATATCATAATTCAAAAAAACTTTAAGATTTTGACAAATTTTCAACCTTGTAATTAAAAACCTTCACTTTTTAACATATTTCAATCATGAAATTATGGACAAATTGTATGATTAAAACAATTTTTAAAAATGAACAACTAAATGAAAGATTCATTATTCCAAGAGTAATTTTTATTACAAAGGCTAAAACTATAGCTCTTTTCAAATTTTAGCCTAAGACAACTTATCCTATTGCAACAAAAACCTAAAAATCAGCCATCAAAATGAAGTGTCCCTTTTAATGAGGCATAAAATTTCAACAATTTTAAAACTATCTTATACCAAATGATAGCAATAAATAGTCACATGGCAATATCACTGTATAATTTTAACAAAACAACATTAATTTCTAATATTTATTCACTTTTAATCTGAATATCAACTTTCGGGTAGATTGAATATCTCATACATTAAAGCATATAATCCAAAAAACATATAAATGACCCATAACTTCATGTAAGATCATATGGAAGTCAAAATATTTATTTCAAGTTACCATGCAAACATCTCTAAAGACATGATTTTTTTTTAATTAAAACATTAAATCCAACAAACATAGAAATGAATCATAACTTCATGTAAGATCATATGGAAGTCAAAATATTTATTTCAAATTACCATGCAAACATCATTTACATAAAATGTCTTGGACTTTTATTCAAAATCATCCAAAGGATCTGGAACACCATAAGAATCTACATCTTTAGATGAATGACATGATGGAGATGAAGATGACTGATATTCTTCTCTTTCATCAACTAGAGCCCCATCTGAGTCAACATGTATGCCCACCATTTTAGGTTTCAAAAGTCTTCTAGATCTATGACTAGGTTCAGTAGTCTCCCATCTCAACATTGTTCCTTCTGGTAGCAACTTCTTCAAAATATCTATGGTCTTGAAGCAAAGAGTTCCTCTCTTTGTTAAATTGAAGTCATGTACAAGTATGTCAACATCCTCCAATTGTAAGAGGTTTTTGCGGCAACAATTTATATTTGTACCCTTTCTTTTTCTCTTTCTGCAAATTTGTTTATCAACTACAATCTCTAGATTGTACACACCATCGAATTTGTGGGTTGTTGTGGCATACCAATATACCTCAACAGTTGTAATATCCTCATTTTCTTTAATGACCTTTATAACATTTACAACCCAAAATGGATAGCCAAGTGGATCTCCATCTGCTGATACCACTATCATGCAACCCTCCTTAACATCCTGCACAGAACCCCTATAAAGATCTTCCATGGCTTCACATTGTACACATGATCTTCTAGAACCAATATAGATTTCTCTGTCCTCTTCCTGTTGAGAATTAATAATGCCTTGAGATTCTTGTTGTTCAACAATGTGTCTTTCCTCCTCCTCATTTAACATATTTGAGGCCAAATAAATGGAGTCTTCAAAAGTGTATATTCATTTCCTGATATTGAAATGATATCACTTTAATCATTGAAAAAGACTCCCACCAAACTGAATCAGCAACATCAAAGTACTCATATGTATCTCTAATACATCTTTATATTTCTTCCAAGCATTCAGAATAATTTATCTCTCTCTTATGCCTTCATGCATTATGGATTTCAGCAACTAATTATAATAATATTATCTTTGATGCAAATATTGGATGATATGGAATGAACTTTAAAACATGATGATGGCCCCCATTATGCAATAGTTGAATTCTTCTTGCCCCATATAAGTGTTTTGTCATTAATTTTTTTGATACGAAATTGATATTGGAAACTAATGTCATTAAGTTGTTCAATGCATTTCTCCTCATCATGCGATCCCAGAATAAACCTTCGCATGTCAATAGTTTCTTCTAACACATGAGAAACACGCTTTGGAATGTATGATTTCTTAATACATTCAATTAATGATGGCAGGCTCCCAACATTCTTCCTCCTCAATGTTACTGAAAAACGACTAAACATCTTATCAATATGGTCATGACTGTGCCCAACAAGAAGGAAACCAACCTTTACCTTTTTAAAATTTCCAAATTGAACAATCATGTTTAGATATCCAAAAAGAACTTGAATTTTGTTTTCACGACTTGCGTTGTCCAATTGCAAATACAAAACTTCAGGAAGAATACCATACCAATGAGAAATCACATCATGGATTATAGTTATGGTAAGATTTGCATCATTATGAATATTTGGAGTTGTGAAGTAAACCCTTGGCAACATCCTCCCATTAAAGACCATACAACCAACCAAGTGACAGAATAAAATTTTCTTCCTGTAATTTTTTTGGTATGCGGACAAAATGTGCCAAAAGTGTTTTCTTTTGGTCCATATCATCAATTATCAAACCCAAATATTTATTTGGATTATCATAACACTTTTTTATATGCTTATACAACTTTTGTATTTCACTTGTTTGCTGATTGTGATGCTCTTGAAGTGCTTTGACAATGGAATTTGCACATAAAATAAAGCAAACCTATAATAAATATATTTTATAGTTGATAACTATCCAATTTTTAAAAATAACGTTATGAATGCATACCTCTTTTTGCCCCTTGAAATTGATTCCTTTTTTATTTAAGAGAAGCACATGTACTGCAAACCCCCATCCTTGTCTTCTTAGGAATACAAACATTGTTGAATTCATTCTTCCATATCCTTGTAAAATATGAATATGTAATAAAATCACCGTCTCCTTCAGCACCTTCTACATATTCTCTGTATAAGTTGTAGATTTCTTGTCTTGAGAAATTATCTGGAATATGTATTGTATCTTTATTTGGCATACACTCTCTATGCTTTGAAAAGAAGTCTTTCATCCATGACATTGCAATAATTGTTGATGGTCCAACCTCTCTTTTATAAAGTACTTATGAATAATATGTGGGGTCTTTTTCGAGTCTTTCTTGGATTCTTGACAAGCGGAAATTATTAATTGAATGCAACATTTTGAAAGCCTTTCTATAGATCAATACATTCCCAATATGATAGTCATAACCTGCTAGTGTAGATTGCATGCAACCCACTAAAAATGAATTTTGCATGTTGTTATTCATTAACAAATATTTCTTCCTTTGCTCCAAAGAAAACTTGAAATCCATATGTTTCAAGCAATCCTTTCGACAACATTCACTTGAAATCAGATCACCAATAGAACTTCTACTTATGAGATATTTTGTCCTAACCCTTGTATAAGTCGAATATTTTGGATTGTTATGAAAAGGCCTACTCCTACTCCTACTCCTAGACACACTATTTGCTTGCATCGTCTCCCTCATTTCATTATTCTATGCAGAAGCATTTTCATCATCATTAGGAGGAATATTATACTCATGAACATAGTTAGGAAATTCATCACCATCAGTGCTTGGAAAATATTCATTACCATCCTCACTTGAAGGAAATTCTTCACTACTAACCTCTGCGCTTTTAAAATCCCGACTCAGACGAAATTCTTCACCATATTCATCCCTACTTTTGAAAACCTCCCTTGGAGGATTCAGTTATGTGAAAAAATCTACCCTGAAGGAACCCCTACTGCAGCAAATCGGAATCTACTTCACCTACTTGAATTTTAAATTACATTCATCTAGTTATTCTTTTGAATACTGAAGCAAATTACTTCTGCAACCTACACTAATTAAATATTTGATCCCATGAAAACGAAAACAGAGCAAAGAACAATATACATAGGACACACTTATTTTTTGACACAATAGTCCTTGAAAAACCTGTTAACACTCAGGTTGTCCCTTGGCTCCTTAAGGGATACGGCCGAGGTAACCACAGACCAAGCTTTGGACTGCTGGTCCTAGCCTACCAGTAGTCAGAGAGGGCTCTCTCTTCGGGATTTAGCTTTGTTTAGGAAATGATTTCAGGCTAGTTATTATGCACATGGTTTTTTGTTTGAGTTTGGCGGGATGAATGATCAATTCAGGCAGTGTTTGGCATGCGAAGCGCAAGAGGTTTAGAACATTGGGCATGGAGTCAAGGATGTGGACTGAAGGATGTGTTTTCTTTGACGAAAGAGGAATACAGAGCAGGATAGCTACACATGGACCAATATTAAAGCTTGAAATGAGATGAAATGGAGGTCAGGGAATGAAAGGCAGTTAAGTAGCTTTCATCACGCTAACAGAGGGAAGGTGAGTGAACATTATATAGGAGCAATCAAGATTTCCTAAACGATATTCATGTATGAAGGAAACTAGTGTAAATATGAGCCAATAGGTATTCATATTCATAGGCTAATTTAGAAGATAAACATAGAGAAATAACAGGAATTGAGCACAGAGTGCTGTTAAGCAAATTCTGAGCTAGTCTTCTTTTCTGTTATTTAGATCATGACACAAAGGCGATATAAACACATTAAAACTGAAAACAGAGGCAAGAAAGACTTATTGAGCCATGAAGAAAGCATGGGAATCCTGTAATTAGCTCTTCAGCCATCAAGTCCACAACAGACAGTTCATAATCCAAATGTCCAGCAATCTCTGTTCATTAAATCTCTTAAGGCGTACACAGCAAGTCTCAAAAATGAGATTAGCGATCAAAACATCTCTCACTCTTTGAACAACGAACAACGTTGTTTAAATAGGCAAAATATCTATTACAAGCAGATCTCAGATAGATCTGATGGAGTCACAGCTTCTACCCTAATCTGTACTGAAATAAATGCAAAAAAATATCTATCTAAGCGGTGTTGGAGGCAGCAGTATTAAAATGGAGTTTAAGTATGGGTTATTTCTTGTGATGCGCTGGCTATTTGGCCATAACTCTGTAATAACTGCCCAGGAATCCTTTGTCGGTATTGTTTAGGCGGTTCCATAAAATAATCTTCACCTTTTGGATTATGGCGGTGGCTGTCCCTTCAGTTTTCAACTTACTGTGCGCTAACCATTTTTCCCAATCTGAAGCCAGAGTAGAATGTGCCAAACGTAATATCTCAATGGAAAAGCGACCAAACTGTTGCCTAGTACCACAAATACCAATATGCTGGTTAACACAGGTTTTTGAACCTGCACCTTTAACTGCACTTATATCCACAGAACTACAGATTGGATATAAAAGAGAAACAAATTCTTCATTGCTGAGCCGAGTGAAATCAAGATCATAGTCCTTGGACAGCTTCTCGAACTCAGACCGAAGGGAACTGACCTTAAACCCTTTTGAATTGAGGACTAAAATACTTTCTGGACTCTTTATAATTAGAAGTGAGAAAAGCACATCTGTGATATCCTTCAGCAAAGAAAAATGTATGTTTCGGTATTGTCAGACCTTCAGGAGGGATCGTGCTGATATACTTTCCTATGTTTACGTTGAACCCGGGCGAAACCCCGACATCATTTTCAGAGTTCTGGACATGACTTATCTTGACCCTCTGAGTTCGTTTCAATCTACGAGAAGTAGTTGTGACAAAAGCAGACACAGATCCCAGAAGGTTATGCTCTTCAACGCACACAATAACATCATCACACAAATCCACTACATACCGTATGAAATTGCAAGAAACCTGTTTCATTGATGCATCCTTGAGATGGCTACCTTGATGCCAATAGAAAACATTTATGTAACGCTTCAAAAGACCAACATACAAACCTGGTTCAAATTTGTCTTCCTCCTTTTGCGCATGAACAGTATGATCTATAACACCCATCTCCTTCAATATTCTACCCATCGTTCGCTTGTCCCCATAGAAGCCAATTGTCGGCAAAGATTGTTGATTTAAGGACTTGAAACTGATTCTGATATCCGGGTATTGATTTTCTGCAGAATTAGGTACAATTCCATTACAGAGACGAAGAATCTGCTCTTATGGAAGACTAACCTTCTCTACAAAGCTCGATTCTTTCTCTGGAATTGGATTCGAAACACAGGCAGCATGTACTGCCATCAACAATACGTATTTTGAGATCCTCGTGGCGCTTTGAGAAACAGTTTTCCATCGCCGTTCAGGTCCTCCGTCTTATTGAGGAGGCCTAAGCCTATAACTTTTGCTCCCTTCCTCTCCACTTCCAGAATGGAATCTTCAATAAGTTCATTGATCCTTGGTCTTTCAGATGGTAAAAGGTACTGGAAAATGTATCTTGGGAGCACCCACGTTTGAATATTCACAGGATCCAACCGATTCTTTTCAATGTTGCAGCAGCTCCCAAGCTAGTCGCATAGTCATTTGCTCATATCCAATCCATGCCACGGAAACAAATACATCAACTGCCAATGCATTAGTGAACTTCCTGTAAATGTCTAGCTTAGCAAGCGACCTCCTTGCCTGAAGTTTCTCCAATGTTTTAGACAAAGAAGTAAAAATCCAAATAACGAAGAAAGCATCCACAATTGTAACTGGCAGAACAAGAAACAGTCTGGCTTTTCTTGATAGATCATTGATGGACCCCACATTCTCCACAAGATCAAGCAACTCAGATGCCAGGAAGAACGTTGCTCCCAGAAGAAGCACCTTCGAAGTAAGACCTCCTAGAGTGGGCCTTACTACACCATAGCCCATTGAAACAACCAAGATAATGAGTCGGGATATGGTTCTCTTGACAGCACCAAATGTAACAGCCCAAATAGTAATACCTGTGGACCTGATTCCAGTTGCATTGAAATTTGCGTATTCAAAGTACAACAGTGTCATTTCTAACATACCCAAAGAAATAACAAGAGTAATACAGTTCTGAAGCTGTAAAATTTCTCTCCAAAATCTGGCATACTGGAAAAACCAAACAATCCCAAGGAGAAGGTACGCAAGGGACATTAGACCATAAAAGGTCATTAGTGGTGCCATCCTCTCAGGTAGATAACCTGTGGGATTTTTCCATATCGTCTTTCCAGTCATTACCAGCCCTTCAAGTTTAGGTTCACAAAATATAAAATACAAGTTATACATTCCTGTCATGGTAATTGGCACATTTTTAGTTTCCAAGGTGACTTCTGTAGCATCTCCATGAAAGCGGACGCTTGTCACAGGGTGAACCACCTATGTTATCCCGATCAGCTGCCTCAAAGATAAGAACCTGAACAAGCCCAGTGTTATGGTCCATATTTGAATCTTGAGCAGCAATTTCTTTTTTCCTATGAAATGTTATATTATCTAACCAGGTATGACTCCTCACTGCAGAACTTTCTTTGGAGATATGTAATTTTGGTATGGTAATGTACAAGAGAATCAAGGTCGCTGATGTTTGCTTCTATAGGTGAGCCAACGAGCAGCAGCTTGGATGACACAGTATCTGAAGTGGGATTAATCAACTTCAGCAATCCTACGTGTACACCTGTAGGATTGAATGATGGCGATATTGGTAGTCAAGATGATCAACAAGAAGCTTATGCATGCATGGACGCTCTGAAACAGGAAGAAGGTTCTAGGAGACGAGATCATGTTCTAGAGAGTGATCTGTTACTCACTACGCAGAAGAAAAGCCTTGTAGTCAAGGGAATTTCAGATTGTAATAATTTGAGCAAAACAAATGATCACATTACATGCATGGAGACAGAGGAATCAATGAAGTTAACCCTGTGCTGTAACTCTATTTCTCTAGGATCTGGAAATCACTTAGAGACAACTGGCTGTAGTAAAATGTCTACTGTAGCTGGGGAGTGTTCTTCTGCTGGTTTACTGAAAGATGGAGAGAAACAAGAGAAAGGGATGCTCTTGAGGTTGGATTCGGGTTATTTCAATGATGATAGGTCGCATTGGGACTTAAATACCCCTGTGGGTTCTTGGAAATAACAACCAGATGTTGTAAATACAGATCCTAAACCTGAATTTTTACCTGGAGACACTAAAAATAATAAGTTGGAACATTTGGATGGAATTCACATATTAGCTTCAGAATCTAAGGAAGATAGTGGAAAGTCTGAACAAGATATGCTGAGCAAGGTTTCACAGGCAGACCAAGATCATAATGCACTGAATTTCTCTGAAGGTTTAGCTCATGAAAAGGATTCTGAACTTGATACTTCTCTTAGTCTTCAGCCAGATGCCATTCTCAACCAGAGTAAAATGAACCATGCATATATCAATAAAAGTGTTTCATTGTCAGAGGAATTGGTAGCTGAAAGGGAACTAAATCTGTCCATGGCACCTTCAGGACGAGCCTGTGACTTAGTTACTAACATTTCTTGTGTTGATGCCCGAGATGTTAGACACTTGATAGAGAAACCTTCAGATTTGCTATTGGCAACAGATACTTCAGGTGTTGAAACAGAGGAGAAAAGAGATGACTTGGGAATTAAACATATAGAATAGGATTGAGAAAATAATTGTATTTTTTTCACTCACAATCCTCTTCAAAACCACAGCCACGCTGCCAGGCTGCTTACTAGCATCTTGAACTTGAAATACTGCCATGTGCATATGAGGATCAAACTCTTCATTTATTGGATCAAACCTTTCAACTCCGTCTTGCGTTGTTGCTTCAAATCCTTTAATTTATTTCTCAAAGCTAGGCCCGAATGGTTCTAGGTGACTAGCTTCTACTGTTGCTGTCACATCACCAATGCACTCCATTGTGGCTGATATTAAGGCAAAAAGAAGTGGCAAAACTGCTGGAGCATAGAATTTAAGAGGAAACACATGCACCCGAAGGAAGCACACTTGACCTCCACAACTAAATCTGAATTATCAATACTAGCAGGCCTCTTTTGACAAAGTAGAAATGGTAGACAAATGCTCATATGACTTTGGGTGGTGCACAGTGGTGTCTTTGAGGCGATGTAAGAGGACATGCTTGAGAAATGTTTAATAGTGCCTGGTCCATGGTCCTCAAGAATACATGCAATGACTTTTGTGCCTGAGGTTTTTGTGCCCTCTTTGCCACAGTAGCAAATTTCAAATATGGAACATTGCTGCAAGCAAAGCATGACATATTTGGCTTGTAAATATGTCGATCACGAAAGGTGAATACCTGCTATGAGCATGAGGCTAACA
>APFE030425038.1:0-76796 GCA_000404065.3 Pinus taeda
ATAAATGCTATTGAATTTCAATTTTGAAAACTTGAAGTTGAAACTTTAAGATTGAATTTGATGAATCATGATTCATGAGACTCAATATGTTGCAGTTGTAATATGTATTTTAATATCTTGTGGACATGGTTGATGACGATTATAATTTCTAGATGATTGATGTGATATGGTTCAATGATCAATCTATGTTTTTTTTATGTTTTTTATGTCTAACTCATAATTCTACATGTTTTTGTTGACATATATGTATCAAAAATAAAAAAATATATATATATATATATTATAATATATATATATATTAAAAATTGCTCCCGGATTCGCTCCCAAACTGGGAGCTTCTGAAAATGGTTGCTCCCGCTTCCGCTCCCGCTCCCCGCTTCCGGTCCCGCTCCCAAGTAACATTGCCTAGAAATTTCCAGGTTGTTTTATTGAACTCAATATTGTATCTCTTGTTGAATTGGACAAATTTCTCTAAGGACGCTGTTGGGTTTTTCTCTGGTTAGGGTTTTCGTAGGATAAGTTTTTTGTGTCTCTTGTGTTTTGGTTGTTTCTTCTTGATCGTGCTGTTTATTGTTTTATAGTTGAAATTATCTGTGTAATTGCTTAATGATAAATGTGATACAAGACTAATAATGAAGTAATCATTGGAAGTAATTATCAATGTAGAAAATCTTGAAAAATCAACAAAAAATGTATTCTACTGTGAATCTTGTAGAAAATTCAACATAGTATTAGAGCTTTGTTGAAAGAGCAACCATTGAAGTCAGCCTAAGAGACAAGTGTTTAGTAGCTTGACTAGATTTTGATTTCTTGTCAATTCGTACCAAGCCTTGGAATGGAAGATAATGTTACAAATCTTCAGAAGGAGGTTACTCCAGAGTCAGAGGGCAAAGAGGAGAAAGCCTCCCTCACCTACTTTTATATAAAGCGAGAAGAGAGCCTATCATAACACCTGTATTAAAGTATGTGCTTTTAATATCGATGTATTCGTCTTGGAATCTTTATGCATCTGTGGTTCAAGAGTTGGAATACTTAGGGTTTGTAAACCCTAGAGAAGACTTGGAGGTTACAACTTGTACTGAAGTCTTAGATGACAAAGTCCTAAGGTTTGTGGGATGAAACCCTAGAGCAAGACTTGGAGTGCTAGATGCAAGTGCAGTTTATGTGATGCATACTTGGTTTATCTCCTTGATAGCATGCATAATGACTTGGTGTTGATGCTAGCTTGTTGTTGAGCTTTTGGTGTGGTTAGATAACTCGATGAATCTGCAGGATCAAGAAACCCTAACCCTCACAGTTCATGCAAAAAAAAAAAAAGTAAAAGAGGAAAGGAAAGTAACATGCATTAGCAACTGATGTTGAGGACAAGGATGAACATCCACTCAGAAGAAGACAAAGGAATCTAAGCTTGATGAGCTGCAGATGGGCTTCATTGATTTTTGCAAGAAGGCAAGGATCAAGAGGGAGTTGAGAATTCCCTACAACCCTTAGCAGTTTCTTTCTTAATCAAGAGGATAAGTACTTCATATTTTTTCTCCCTTGATCACTATTATTATTTTTACTGTTTTGTCAATGTCTCGTCCTTGTATTTTGCTTGGTTATGATTTTTCATCCATGGCCTCCTGAATGGAGGGAAGAATGGGTACATTGTGGTGACTATCAATGCAATGATTCATGCAGTAGTTGGCAACATTAAAAGTGTTGTGGAAAGAGGGTTCACCCAGAAAGAGCGAGTGGACTACGAGGAGATTTTTGCTCTAAGTCGTTAGATGGTCAAGTTCTTGTATGGCCTAAGAGCTCGAGCATAGATTCAACAAGAGTGATTGGTGTTCGAGAGGGATGATAGTACAAATTGGTAGGACATTTAGGATAGTGCCAGATGACCGAAAGAGCTTCTAGTTCCGAGGGAGCAAACAACAGGTAGAATAGAAGGAGCAACCTTCCAAGAGGATGTCATGGGTTGAGATTGTCAGACAAGATGCTTAGAGACAGGTGGTCTCTACGTGTTGTATGCCTTCTATGAGGGGACCATGTCCAATAAAAGAGTATGCTTTAGTGACAGAGGGAGCTGCAGTGGCAAAAGGACTTGCTTACATAACAAAGGAAGCAACTTGGATTACCACAGATTAATTTGCGACAGTGTTAGAGGGAGTTAGCCTCAGAGTTTGAGAAGAAGGATCTTGGTCTGATGCATTATTTATTGGAATTGGAGGTGTAGAGACCTCCTTAAGCAGGAGAAGTACATTGTCCAGATTTTGGAGGATATTTGATATGATGGACTGCAAGTCCATGGATACACCTATGGTGACCAATCTAAAGAAGCTAAGTGATTCCGCTTCAAATTCAGACTTGGTGAATTCCGTGATGTACGAGTAGTTGATTGGATCCTTGATGTACCTAGTTAACACGAGGAGACTATAGGGATATATGGATTTAGATTGAGTAGGGAGTGCAAAGGACAAAAAGAGCATCTCGAGGGTGCTACTTCAGCTTGGGATCATCTATGATATCCTAGTTTAGCAGGAAGCAAACTTTTGTCACATTCAGGACAATAGAAGCAGAGTATAACGCGGCCAATGCCACAAGTCATGAAGCAGTGTGGCTTTGGAAGCTTCTTGCAAGACTATTTGATCAAGTCACTTCATCTGAGACATGGTGTAGAGAGGAGAAATGGAGCTCCAGTACATATCCACAAATTAGCATATTGCAAACATTTTCATCAAACCTCTGTCTAGAGCGAAGTTTGTATACTTCAAAGATAACCTTGGCATGATGCAGAATGTCTCCCTCATTGAGAGGGAGTGTTGATGTCTTTGTAGGATTGGGCAGACCATCTCCTGAGATGCCAAAAGGACTTCCTTGGGTCATGCTGATTTGACTAGGGGATGTTATCACTCTGTAATTTAATAAGGCCGGGAAATAATTGTAGAGGTAACCACAAATTCACTTTGGGAGTTGGGAATCTAGCCCTTCCAACCCCAGAGAGGGATCTCTCTATCTGATTTAGCTATGTTCTTCTGAATAATATTAGGCTAGCTATTAGGTTTGGGTTTTGGATTTTAAAATTGAGTTGGGTTGAAACAAGGAAGATAAGCCATTGGGCAATGGAGTCACAGGTTGAGTTCATTCAAGATAGGTTCTACAAGCAACCTTACAAGGCAGGGTAGGCACCTTTGCTGGATTCTTAAGGTTGAGGTGTGATTTAGAAGAAAAGATGAGGGAATCAGATTATACTAGAGCAGTTAAGAATTCTGATACTAATCATCAAGTAGAAAACATTAAGATTATTATTAAGTTGGAAGTAGAGTGTACTTTTCAACAAGTTCTGTTTGTTTACTTCTTAAAATAATCTAGAAATTGATGAATAACATATGAAAAACAATGAAAACATAGATACAAAGATAGATGCACTTCACCAACATAAGTGACACGAGAATCTTGTAATTGCGGCAACTGTATTACTGAAGTTTGACCAAATGAGGCTCTATGAGTTGCTTTACATTAATGAGTCTTTCTTCTCCATAGGTTCCAACCCATAATACTTCAAAGTTTGAAGTATTAATAGGTGAATGTTTACATAATATTTTGAGCAATACAGGTTATTGTAAATAAAGATGTTTTTAAGATAAACCTCTCTCAGTTTCCACAAATTCTGCTCCAGTTGTTCATACGTTGCTCTGTAAGAAGATGGCTAAAACAAGACATTGTGCAGTCAGAAAATTAGGTTGTAAAGATGTGAATGGATCTCTCACACTGTAATACTTGTGTAAAATCTGAAGTAGGTTATTTTACTTTAGCATCTTAGGAACAAAAACCTCCTCCCATTTCCCAAGATTCATCTCTGGTTGGCCACAAAACAGTTTTCAAAAAGACGACTAAAACAGGGAAACTCTAATATTTTTGTGCATTCAAAGTGCATTTAGGTGCCAAATTATGTTTTTTGGAGGAGTCTATTGATCATTGCTGTAGATGAATGGATGCATAGGAGTATGAAACCATAGTATTCAAAACCAGCTCAGCTAACTGGTTACTGGTCTAACCGGACGGTTAGCAGGCCCACCGATTAGAACTGGTAAAAAAAACCCGGTCAGACATCCTGTTTGGCCAAAAATTGGAGCTAACCGGTCCTAACCGGTCGGTTTAGGACGGAACCAGCCGGTTTGTGGTCAAACCGACCTGTTTTGTCCTAAACCGGCCGATTTATTGCCAGGGCAAGTATAACCCCCACAAAATGCATTTTTGAGGGAAATTTGGGGTTGTTTTCCTCCAAAAATAGTCCCTCCAAGAAAAACATGCCTACCCTCTCATTTTCCTGCCACATTTCAACCCTAACAATGTTGGCAATTAATGGTAATGTTAAATTCTTAAAGTAAAAGGATGTCATCCTCACTTAAATTTTTAGCATTACCATGAAATGACTTAGGATGTTTGAAAGTGGTTTCGACCTCATTGGATTTCATATGGAGAAACTAGAATTTTAGATTTCACTCAAAATTCAGCAGACTTAATGGTTTTCAGGGTTTCATGGTTTGGGGGTAAACAATAAATGCAATCAGGGCTCCAAATTATGAGCAAAATTCCTGATCTAGATCCCATTGTGTTGGATGATATTGATCCAACATCAGAATGGGTGGAGGACACTGAAGAACCTGTATTTGAGGCTGATTTTGATATCGACATGGCTTTAGTGGGGGATGAAGCAGATTATGTGGTGGCATCAAAACCAGGATCAATAGCGGCATCAAGTAAAGGCAAAGAACCAATGGAAGGCACTAGCCATGCAGGTTGACAAACTCGTGCTTCCATTAGGTCCACTTCTATTGTTATTGGTGGCATTGATATTGAGGTTGTAGATCAGGCTGAGGCATCCTCAGACTCTGAACTAGATGATGTCTATGTAGCTCCTGATGATGGTCTTTTGTCTAGTAGTGGTGATGAACTTGATGATTGATCATGCGTACACTGTAGACTTGTAGTAGGCCAATTGCCTCATAGCTTGCAACATTGTTTTTGGACTTTACAGGCCATTTAGAGCTTCATTGCTTATGTATTTTGCTATTTTGTTGATGATATGTATTGCACTCGGTGCCATTTTGATATATTCACCTTTACATGGTATATAAATGAGCAAACTTTGCATATTTTGTCTCTATTGGCTTGGAATCATGGTTTTAAATCTTAAAAATAGTTTTGTTTCATTAAAAATTAATTATTTAATGTATTTTTCTAAAACCGGTTCATTAGACCAAACCAGTCCCAGTTAGACTAGTTTTGGTTGGTAAACCGGTTCATTAGGTGGACTGGTCTGGTCACTGGTTCCGGTTTTAAAAACTATGTATGAAGCATGCCGATGTAGCCCTGATACTCTTTCTTAAACTGATACCCTTTGTCAAAACACCCTTTTAGACTTGGCGCAGTCAAAGAGCAGTCATGGTCAAAATCTCCGTAATCTCCCTATAGTTGTCAAATGATTGTTGCAGCTGGTGGTTTTTCTTCCCTAACCTCCTTATAACATCAGTTCAAAAATAAAACTACCACATCTTATCATACTTCATGCAAAATTTTAAAAAGACAAAATTGCAGATGTGGCTGCAAAATTAACTAGTGGCTACTTCAGCCAAAGTGTCAAGGTTTCTCCTCTTCTCTCTGGTGTTTGCTTGCTTATCTCTTTCGATTGCTTTTTGGTCTTCTGCAGCTTCTTCTTCATCACCCTTATCCTTGCTCTATGACTCATATTTCTAGCATAGTAATGCTTTGTTAGGTTTATTTGGAGGTCATTGTCTCTATTGGCTTTATGCCGCAGGTTCTCTAGATGATCATTGACTCTTTCCAACCAATATTCCTTGTTTTCTTCAATTTCAGCTCTGATAGTATCTTCTTTGACAGGTTGGGCTTGAGGTGGAAGCATGTCTTGAGTGCTTTGTTCCTTCCTAGTCATTGCCCCGGTCCTTGGTCTTCTAGGCTTTGTTTTGGGGACATCAGCCTCTTCAAGATCAATCACCTTCTATATTATTTCATCAGAGACTATGTTCAGAAGGGAGCTGTGAAGCTTGAGTATATTTCCACTGATGAGCAGGTAGCAGACATTCTTACCAAAGCCTTACCACGGGGCAAGCATGTTTACTTCAGAGACAAGATGGGTGTGGTGAGGAAAACCTTCCTCGGTAAGAGGGAGTGTTGAAATTTGGTACCGGAGGACAGGTGGTTCCCTTAGGCTTTGATCTTTGGCCTAGGGAAAAGTGTCCAAAAGATTTTAATTTTTCTCCTAAAGTGACTTTATAATTTTTATAAAGTTAAAATCTAATTTTAAAGTGACTTTAAGTGATTAAGTTACTAAGTCTAATTTTAAAGTGACTTTTATAAAGTTAATGTAAAATTAGAAAGGAAAAGTGACTTTGGAAATAAATGACTAAGTGGGTCTTTATTAAAGTGGGGTGAATTAAAAATAGAAAGTGAGATTTAAATGTGCATTTAATCTCAGCCATTGATCTAAATCTATTTCAGCCATTGGATTTAGAGATCACCCAAAAGTCACTTGGATCACCCAAAAGTCACTTGGAGTTATATTAAAGGAGGAAAAGGAGGAAAAGATCATTCATTCTTTCATGAGCAGATTGGGAGAAGGAGAGCAAGAGAGCAAGGGAGATTTCTGGACAAGAAGGAGAAAGAGGTAGCAGTTTGGCACACATACCAGGCAGCTCTTCAGCAAAATCAGAACAGCAGAAAGACAAACAGAACAACAACAAGAACAAGCAGAAAAAGCTGATTTTTTGGCTGAAAACTGAGAAGTTTCCAGGTGGTCCGTTGGGCTGAAAACGTATAAGTTTGCTTGCTGAAAAAATTTATTTTGCTGTAATTTTTTGTTGAAATTTTCTTGCTGTAAAAAGACATTTTTCAGAAATAAAGAAGAGCTCTCAAACTGGTTTTCCCCAAGAGTTGTAGGGGGTTTTTCCAGGGTCACGTTGACAAAAATATCAGTGTTTTAATGTGTTTTAATGGCTGTGTATTACTGCTGATTTTTATTTCTGCAATTTTCAGCATTCTGTAAATTTTCCAGAATTTGTGTTTTCAGCAAAATTTATTTTTCCAGCTTGTTGAATGTATGGTTATGGGAAAGGGCATTTAACTACATGGGAGAAATAAGGAGAAACTGAAAACCGGGGTGGGAAAACAGAAATTTTAACACTGATCATATCTAAAACCTGTTCCGTGCTTGTTGTTGACAAGCTCTTCCTAAGGTCTGATGATGGGCTTGGGAAATGCAAACTGAACTTCTGCATCTGCATGTAACTCTGTTGCTTTATTGGGCACTGGATCTGAGTCAATTGTAACATTATTGTCTTGCTGTTTATGGGAGTCTATTTCAATCTTTTGAACAGAAACAGGTTCAAAATGATGACTCCACTGCTGTAATTCTTCCTGTTGTAGTTGAGATTCACACTGCAAAAAAGCAATATGTTCTTGTGCATATTGTAGACAAGTCTGAATTTATGAGAGAAAGCCTTTGCTGATTTGGTATGTGTCATCAGAAGTAGATAGTATCAGAGTTTTCAAGAACTCCAATATTGCATTAATTTTGGTCATTTTCATTGAACAAATCAGATAAGTCTCTCGAATTATATGGCTAAAATGGTTGCAACAATAAGCAAAGATACCCTTTTGTACAAAATGCAGAAAGATAATTTTGCACAATGGCCAAAATACACTCAAATTTGGCAATATAACCAACGATCACTCTAAAAGTTGCTAAAATTCTTGGTACAGTCAAATGTATTTAGTGCATCAAAACCAAGCCAAGCTCGTTGCAACTTACATTAATATCTTAGGTTGCAATTTATAAGACTAAATTCAACAATTTAAATAGTTTTAAATTCAATGACTCTCACCGACCATTCATTAATGGAGCAAGCTTCCCACATGAACAGAAACATAAGAAGCTTTCAGATGCCTGTAGCCTTGTTGACAATATTCTTTGTTACAATCTTTGTTACAAAAGCTTTCACAGAGACCAATAATGGTCAAGATTTCAGTTTTCAAGATAGAAGTACTCCTCCTTAGCTCGGTGGTGGCTTCCTACGCAAGCGCGCTGATCCTGTTTACAGGTCAGGGGCGTGAAGGTATGTGGATTCAAACTCAATAGTTGTAAAACATTTTTTCATTACTATCTGCCACGATTATAATACCCATATCCAAAATGACACTCAGATGCTTTCCGCAACAGAGAGTGCTTTCAGTTGGAGACAAATCACCATACAATGCAACTTTTGATAATGATGCAGCCTAAGCCGCACATACTCATAGTATGCATATAAAATGCATGTCATATACATGTCCCAGGAATTTTAAAATTCCATACTTAGTAAAACCTTCACAAGTAAAGGTTTAATGCTCCTTCAATAAACTCTACGCCGAAAACGTTTGATTTAACTATCCAAAGTCTAGACCTTTATAAACCTTTGAGTGGAACCTTATAAATCCTTCATAATCTTTGGTTAATTCTTATTAGCCACACATATTAACCATACCATGGATTTTCGACTTCGGTTAAAACTCAACTTATACCATAATACATTAATCCTGCTTGTTTCTATTATAATTCCCATATAATAGAAATATTTCATAAACCACACTTAAACCTTACCTTTTTTCCATTCCAGAAACCTTTGCACATATATCGATGCTCTCCTTAGCGCATTAAATCTTCGTCGTCAATTTCATTCCTCAGTCCGATGGTTATCGCGCAATAACTCGCGCCAACTAGCCTGGCCAATCTCCACTGTTTATTTCTCCTACCTCAATCCAACGGTGATCGCGTAATCTTGCGTGAAATCTTGCATGACCGATACTAGGTCGAGAGCGCGCGAGAAAAGTGGTTTTCTCTTTCCATTGTGTGCTACGTGTCAACCCCTCAGGTTAATTGCGTGAAATTGTAGAATACCATTTACAGATTTTAGGGCGCGAGATACTGCTTACCGCCTACAAAGACCACTCCATAATTCTGCACGTTTTCCACCCTTCTATCAACACGTGCCTTCATGTGATCCGTCCATTTCTTTAACTTAATCTCTTGCGATAAGATCTTTTTTCGCTCATCTTCCATTAACCCTATCCATTGATCCGACTGATCCAACAGTTACTGTGCACTGTTATGTTCTTTTGTTTCTTACCGTGTAATAGCCTATTCGGCTTTTTGCCTGTGTATTTGTTCTCACCTTAGGTCTTCAATTGTTTTGATCTCGATCTCCACTCTGTTTCTTCATTTCTTTGTGCCTTTACACTTCCTTCATAAATCCTTAGGTTTTAGGAAGCCTTGCAGTTATACCTTCGCTGTAACGTTGAAGGTTTTCTCCAATACTGTCTGTGTGCAAACTCGTAACACTCTTCTCTGTCTTCTTCTCCGATTATGCACACCTTTGGCAGAGTGCTCAGGTGTAGAGTCCAGGCAGGCGCCTTTTTGCTATTTGAGGGAGTGGATAGAGAACCCAACACAAATCTAACTAAGAGAGGTCAGCCAAACAGTTTGCAGTATGAAATAGGCATGCACACAGTGATGGGAGTTCTATACACAGGAATGCAGAACTGACATGCATAGAGAGGCCACAACACAAGTGGCTCAAATTGGAGCAGGGCAAGAGTACACCCGCTCTGATACAATGTTAGACACATGAATGATAAGCATGAGAGTGAGCAGGGCAAGAGTATGCCTGCTCTGATATCATGTTAGACACATTAATGATAAGCATGAGAGTGTATCTATTATTAACAAATGATATATATTTATAGTAAATTCATATGACCTTTGGTTTCGTATTCCAAGGTCTCTTGGACTTCCTTAGACTATTCAACTTCCACATCAACCCTTAGAGGATTAGGTGTCCAACAAAACCGGTGCATCAGTTCTGAGGGTTTTATTATTGAGTAGCTTTTCTTGAGTACAATTGGGTGCCAAATTGGCTCACCCAACAGAGAAATCAATCTGGCAGTAATACCTCTCTTCAGAAGCAGATATTTGGCAAGTCTGTTCCACGAAAATCTCTCCGACGCCTCTCTGAGGCTTTGCGTCAGCCTAGAACCCTTTGCGTAAGCCTTCTGATGCTCTACGTTGGCTTTCTGGCCTTCTGTGTCACCCACGTAGGTCCTCTGATCCTATGCACAGTCACTCTGGCCCTCTGCATGGCTCCTACTGGCTCTGCGTTGCCTTCTCTGCCTCTGCGTTGGTCCTTTGACACTATCTCTGCCTCTCTGTTATGCATTCACTGCCCCTTGCTGCAACTTTTATCACTGGTTCGATTTCTCTCAGCAAATCCCGCTCTAGAAAATCAAACTGACTGATCAACTAGGTGTATCTCCAACTGACCCTCAAACCTCCTCGTATACTTTTTTTGTTGAGTCTTCAACGACGGAGATTAAATCTCTAATCAACGAATAAGATTAGATTTGGCTTGATCCATGTCATTTAGAACCTTCTAACCCAGTTCTATATTAATACCTATTAATATTTTAATTTTTTTAAGTTTAGACATGGGAACTCCATTAAAAATATTAATTATTTTAATATCTTTCTAATCGGGTGGAATTTCCCCAAACCATTTATGGCTCTTGGAGATCTCATGTGCTCTAGCCTCTCCATGAATTTTCATAACAGACATATTTTAATTAATTATGCTTAAGGTATTGTTTCTCGCTGATAGCTTGTTGGAATCGGGGCGAAAAGATTTACAAGGAAGAATGATGAAAATGGGCTTTGGGTGGCTAGTGTGACACAAAGGCGAATTAAGCATTTTCCAACATTTATAAAAGATCACTTTAATTAGTTTATAAAAAAGTCACTTTATGAAACAAAAGTGCTTTTAATATTTAATTGGAGAGAAAAAGTGAGTTATAAAAAAGGAAATGATGGGGTCTCTCCTCATTTTTACGCATTTGGAAAAAATGAGCTCTTGGAGAGTTTTAGAGAGAAGCTTAGAGTTTGGGAAACCCTAGCTGCCATTATCGGTTTTGGTGTTGAAACTATATACCCTAATTGATTCAAGGAGTGGAATCACACAAATTTCACCATTGTGCTCTCATGGAGAGAGATTTTCAGAAGATCTTGAGGTAAGGAGGCTGTATTAGTGGGTATTTTCTATCTCATCTTTTCAGGTTGGAGACACAACTATGAGGAGCCAGAAATAGAGAGTTGAATCAGTGACCACAGATTCCTCTATTCCAGCAAGGGAAACTTGCATAATCAGTGGAGGAAGTCTCACTGCAACATTTCCAGAAATGGGTCTCCTCTATAAAGTAGGGGGTGAATTCCAGTAAGAAGAAAGAATAGTTGGGTTGTGTTTCAATAAAGGCAGAACAGCCATTTTTCTAGGGTTCGAGCTACTGTTAGAAAGGGTCGAAACTCCCATGACAAGTCTGACTGAGTTGGCATAGTCTTGAACTATGTTTTGTGATTGGAAGGTGTCCAAACTCTTTCCTGGTCACGTCCCTACATAGCTGAGTCGAGTATATATCATGAAGGGGTTGAGTTGATGACTGAAAGAGGGCTTCATTTCTCAGAGGTATAGCTGGTTGAATGGCCTACAAAAGGGACCTTATCTGAAGCACTGACTAGCTGATTTGAATGCAGAACAAAGAAAAAGATTCCTGTGCATAATATCAGTCTCATGGTCTCACTCTTTTTCTGAGCTGCATGGAGTTGAAGGGCTGATATAATTGTTGCTACAAAGAGATAGACCATGGAGCCTTCATGTGCTGGAAAAAACCAGCAATTTGAGCCCCTATTCAAGGAGCTGTCCATCAATTCCATCTATTCCAGGTTCTCTGTATGCCGTTTCCTGAATTGTATTTCTGTTAGATATTTAAATAAATTCTGAATGTTGAGAACCTGTATAATGCAATTTTGGATTGATATTCAATAGATTGGAGTGCATACATGTATTGTTTTGTGGTGTTTATCCGTCCTAAGCTGCTTTTTGCCATTTGCTGATATTTGGAATCATCATTTGAATGACATTCACCTTTGGTGTACCACTGTTTGAAAACTAACATTATTCAAATATTCCTATAGCAGTAAGTTCACGATATGTTTGACATAATGTTATACTGAAGAAAATCACTGAAAACTCGGAAAAATTTATGGTCATTCTGGAAATTCCTTAGTATAGATTTTACACTCACTCATTCTGACGGATAGAGGGATGAGGATGGGACTAAGTTGGGACAGGTAACACCACAGAAATGGAATATTATTGTTAGGGTCCAACCCTAACCCCCTTATTCATGTAATAGGGTTGAGTCATAGTTATAGTTAGTTAAAGAGTCAATAAAGCCCATATTAATAATTGTTAGTGGTTGACCCGCATTTAAAGAAGGAACCACAATTAGTTGCAAATGGGCCATGGTATTAGATAGATGGTATTAATAAGAACCATGGTACTGACCCATGGTATTGCATGTATGAATCCTATATAAAGGATAGAGACTCCCTTTGAGGAGTGTCATGTCTTATTTTGTAATTGAGCCCAGCTCTATTGGAGGTTGCCCTCTCGAAGAGGCAAGTGAACATTGCTTTCCTTTCTGAATAATAAAATACATGCTGTTATTTCTTATTGTTCTGTGTTCTAGGTATATTTCTTCGCATATTTGGTATTCTGGTCAAGAGCATAACAAGTGGTATCAGAGCACTTTCTAGGGCCAGTGGGATCTCCAAACTGTCTTCCAAGTACCCTTTGGGTATATTGGAAGCCCCGTAGGCTCTCTTGAAACCTCGCCATAGATAAACTGTCGACCGTCTTACTGCTACAGTACACCGAGAACAGCACTCGGGGTGATTACTCGTGTGTACGATAGAGTAGTTGGGTTGTACGACTAAGGGTACGGTTGATCCTCCTTGGTTAGTGCCCTGAAAGATTGGGCCGAGTACTACTGTTGGACCCTTATGTATATTGCGATCTGTAGCACCTGACACTCCTTGAGACCATAGTACCCTTGTCTCTCTCTAGATCACGCATAATCTTTGCCAGATCAGATCTAGCAGGTTGGGTTCTGTCGCAGCGGCAACAATCAGTTCCCCCATTCAAATCTCTCAGATCTGCCAATCAAATCTATCAGATCTGCCATTCAGATCTAGCAGTTTGGGTTCGGTAGCAGTCGCAACAATCAGATCCGCCATTCATATCTAGCAGCAAGGGTTTGATCACTGCCACTTTCCTGCTCATACTCTGCAGTTGAGGGTTTCGTCGACAGATCTGATTATTTGTGTGCCTCCTATACCTGGGCGTGATTCTCGCAGGACATTGGGTAGAATTAACTTTTCTGGGAATCGGCTACTGGAGTATTCCTAAGCGAGGAGTAAAACTCCCTTTGCAGTAAAAAAAGTCCGAGACCCTCCTGGGACGCTTATAGGAGACTTAGCCCATAATAATCAGGTCGACAGGCTGAGCAAGGTGGTACCATTCACTTGTTAGCGTCAAAATTCCGGGTGGTCCCAACTTTTTTTTCATAGTAACGACAATTGCATCGGATCGGTGCATGGTACAAACCAGAGCTCAAGCTATGACCAATGAGAAGATCGACACCCTTGAAAAAATGTTGGAGGCATTAACGAAGCAGATCCAGACCTTAACTGACACAATCACAAAGGGCAAGTCGGGGGCACAATCGGAGGCATATGATTTTAATGAAAACCTTGAGGGCGAGTCTAGCCATTCTCTTCACTTCTATGGAAACCACCAACAATCTGTTCGACCACCTAAGTTGGACATGTATAAATTTGATGGCACAAATGGAGCAATATTTCACATTGAATCACATCAGAGATGGTGTGACTAAGCTAAGTGTGGGAAGCCTATACTTGGACCAAGAAAGATGGCAATGGTGGCAGTGGCATCAACGCTGCTATGCAATGCCACTGACTTGGCAGATATTCTCAAAAGTCCTTTCTGATCACTTTGACCATGAAATCCAACTTTTTGGATCTTCTTACTAAGCTTCGACAGACAGGGACATTGCAAGAATATATTAAAGCCTTTGAAGCATTAGCCTTCCGCAGAGGAGGTCTAGCAGATGAATTCTACTTGGAATGTTTTATTAGTGGTCTTAAAGATGCCATACAAGCCCACGTCCGACTACAACACCCAGTCTCATGGCTGGCAGCTTGCAAGATATTTCGTGAAGTAGAACGCGCGTTAGCGGCCCAGTCGACTCGTCCAAATTTCATAGCCAAGGGACGCCCCACCCAGGCTCCGAGCACTACCCAAACACTTAACGTTCAAAAGGTGTCACCAACGGAAATGGTGGAAAGAAGAAAGCAAGGATTGTGTTACTACTGTGATGAGAAATACTCCTCGGGGCATAAATGCAAGGAACCCAAATTCTTTCAAATTGACGCTACTGATCACAGTTCATCTGAGGAAGCCCCACCATTTGAGGGACTAGAGGAGGAAGATGAGGACAACCAGCCAGACAATGAGCTCCCGGCTACACCTGAAGAACCAATTATCTCGCTTCATGCTTTGGCAGGAATTTCTTCTCCCCAAACTCTCAAAATCAGAGGTTTTATTAAGCATCGCCCTATAATAGTCTTGATTGATAGTGGCGATACGCATAACTTTATCCATTAAAGAGTTGCTGAAGCAGTGCATTGTTTTGTCAGAGCAATCTCTAATTTCCAAGTCCAAATTGCTGATGGGGGGACAATGAAATGTGAAGGCCGCTGCGAAAATGTCAAACTTCAAATGGGAGATTATCGCCTAAAGACCCACATGTTTGCCATCAACATGGGTGGGTGTGACATTGTCTTGGGTGCTGAATGGCTCCGCAAACGCGGCCCAATCACAATGGATTTCCAGGAGTTATATATGAGCTTCAAGCAGAATAACCATACACATACCCTCTGCGGACTCCAGGTAGGTGCTCCTTCTATCATCAGCTCGCATAGGATGGAAAAATTGTTAAAAAAGGGCCACCATGGAGTTATAGCCCAATTTAATTCCATCCAGGCCTTCGAACCCACTTCTCTTCATATTCACCTTGAGATGCAACAGGTCTTAAACAACCATATGCAGGTCTTTGACAAGTCTCATGAGCTTCCACCCTCGAGAGGGGAACATGATCATAGCATTACTTTGGTCCTAGGGGCACAACCACCAAATGTGCACCCATATAGATATCCTTTCGCCCAAAAGAATGAAATTGAAAAAATCATCAAGGAACTCCTTGAAGCCGGTGTCATTTGTCCTAGCATTAGTCCTTATTCATTGCCTGTGGTCATGGTGCTCAAGAAAGATGGGGAATGGCGTATGTGTCCAGACTTCAGGGCCCTCAACATGCTGACGGTCAAAGATAAATTTCCTATCCCGGTTGTTGATGATTTGCTGGATGAACTAAATGGGGCTCAATTCTTTACTAAGCTTGACCTTCACTCGGGCTATCACCGAATTCGCATGAAAGAAGTAGACATTCCAAAGATTGCTTTCCGAACTCATGAAGGCCATTATGAATTTCTGGTCATGCCATTTGGTCTCTGTAATGCCCCATCCACTTTTCAGAGCCTCATGAATCACTTGCTCAAACCATATCTCAGAAAATTTGTCCTTGTTTTCTTTGATGACATCCTCATCTACAATCTCACCTGGGAAAAACATCTTCAGCATGTAGATCTGCTCTTGCAACTACTCCGGAAGCATAAATTATTTGTCAAATTGTCCAAGTGCTCTTTTGGCATGGAAGAAGTTGAGTATTTGGGCCACATTGTGGGGCGTGAAGGTGTCAGGGTGGATCCCAAAAAGATCCAAGCAATGCAGGATTGGCCTTAACCAAAGACCTTGAAGAGCTTGAGAGGATTTTTGGGCCTCACTGGCTACTATCGCAAATTTGTCTGCAATTATGGTCGCATTGCTAGACCCCTCACTCACCTTCTCAAGAAAAATTCATTCCTCTGGAATGATGAAGCACAACAGGCA
Source organism: Pinus taeda (assembly GCA_000404065.3). Lineage (NCBI taxonomy): Eukaryota > Viridiplantae > Streptophyta > Pinopsida > Pinales > Pinaceae > Pinus > Pinus taeda. The sequence continues at coordinate 15,954 of APFE030425038.1, forward strand.
TTTCTAGCTCTCAAACATGCCATGTGTTCCACTCCCGTATTGGCACTACCCGACTTCACCAAATTTTTTGTGATTGAATGTGATGCTTCAAGTACGGGTATTGGGGCTGTCTTAATGCAGGAAGGTCGACCCATGGCTTTTACTAGCCAACAACTAAGTGGGACAAATATGGGACAATCTACCTATGAGAAGGAGATGATGGCCATCTTACATGCAGTGAATATCTGGCGACCATACTTATTGGGGCGACGTTTCCAATTCCGCATAGACCATCAAACCCTTTAAATATTTTTTGGAGCAACGCCTATCCTTGCCACAACAAAATAAATGGCTAGTCAAAATGTTGGGATATGATTATGAGATAATTTACAAGAAGGGGCGGGAAAATGTCGTAGTGGATGCTTTATCACGCCAATTTTAGAAGGAAAGCACCTTGTTAGCAATCTCTCTTCCCATTCCAGAGTGGATTGAAGAGGCTCGCAAGGAATGGTTTTCACATCCTTTGCTCTCCCAACTCATTAATAGATTGCAGGCGGATCCAAATTCCACAGCGGGCTACTCTTGGCAGGATGAGATTCTTCGCTACAAGGACAAAGTAGTGATATCACCAACATCCACCCTCAGAAGTCGCATTTTGGCAGAGTTGCGCTCATCTCCCACTACAGGCCATTCAGGCTTTCAGAAGACTTATGCTTGCACTTGACGTTCATTCTTTTGGACAGGAATGAAAAAGGACATTCTTACTTCAGTAGCTGAGTGTGATGTGTGTTAGCGCCACAAAGGAGAAACAGTCAAATCCCCAGGCACATTATAGCCATTGCCCATCCCTCTCTCAATCTGGATGGAGGTTTTTATGGATTTCATTACGGGTCTTTTGAAGTCAGGCAACAAGGCAGTCATCATGGTGGTTGTGGACAGACTTTCTAAGTATGTTCATTTTTGCGCCCTACCCCACCCTTTTACACCAGCTTTGGTGGCTCAATCTTTCATGGAGCAGATCTTCAAATTGCGTGGCATGCCCACTTCCATTGTGTTTGATCGTGACCCGATCTTCACCAGTAACTTTTGCCAGGAACTCTTCAGGCTACAAGGTATCCAACTACAACTCAGTACTTCCTATCATCCCCAAACTGATGGTCAAACTGAAGCAGTCAACAAATGTCTGGAGACCTACCTCAGGTGTTTCACTTCAGAAAAACAACATCTATGGGTACAGTGGTTACCCCTAGCCAAATAGTGGTATAATACTAACTATCATGCCACCACCAAAATGACTCCATATGAAGCAGTTTATGGTTAACTCCCTCCTTCACCTATTTCTTATATCTAGGGATGCTCGAAGGTACAAGCAGTGGATCAACTCCTACAGAACTGTGCAACCATGCTGGCTCACCTCAAAGAGAATCTCCATCAAGCTCAAAATCGCATGAAGCAACAGGTGGACCAACATCACTCAGAGCACAAATTTCAAGAAGGGGATCAGGTATTCTCTAGGCTGCAACCATATAAGCAAACATCACTCAAAGAGAAGGGTTGTCAGAAATTATCTCCAAAATCTACGAACCATATCAAATACTTAAGCGCATCGGAGAAGTAGCCTACAAGCTAGCCTTGCCACCCGCTGCAAAAATCCATCCCGTCTTCCATGTCTCATACCTCAAGAAAGTGGTTGGGAACCATTGCAGAATTCAAGCTAGTCTATAGGAATTGGATGAAGAAGGTTCTTGACACGCAAGAACGACACCTGCGCGGCCGCACGATCAAGGAAGTCCTCGTCAAGTGGAAAGACACCTCTCCAAAAGATGCGACCTGGGGACCAACCACTGTTCTTCAGCAGTTTCCGCAGCTTCAGCCTTGAGGACAAGGCTATTTTTATGGGGAGGGCATGTTACGGTCCAACCCTAACCCCCTTATTTATGTAATAGGGTCGAGTCATAGTTATAGTTAGTTAAAGAGTCAATAAAGCCCATATTAATAATTGTAAGTGGTTGACCCGCATTTAAAGAAGGGACCACAGTTAGTTGTAAATGGGCCATGGAAGACCATGATGCATTAAAGCCATAATGAGGTAACCTTGGAGATTTTGTTTGGGTGACATGAAGAGTTGTGGCGATACCTTCTAAGAAGACAAGGTTTTCATTGATGACGTGACGTGTAGATTAAGGGAATACATAGCTGAAGATTGACAAGGCTTGTTGAAGAAGACATTAGGAATTGTGAAGTATAACCAAATACATCTTGACGAAGTAAAGTAAGGGTTGGAGCCTCGAAAAGACAAGGTTGGTGCCTTGGAGGATAGGGTTGGAGCCCTAGAGGATCAGAGTCCTCAAGAAAGCAGGTCGAAGCTTGAACCATATATAGGGTTGGAGCCCTTGAGGTTGGTGCCTCAAAATTGACAAGGTTGGAGCCTTGGAATTCCAATTCGGTGCTTGACAAATACAGGTTGGAGCCTTGGAAGTCCAAGAAGATGCTTGGCAAATACAGGTTGGAGCCTGGGAGATCAAAGATCGATGCCTTCATCTATTGTTGGAGCCCTACATATATTGTATCTGATTTATTGTAACAGAGAAATTAATAAAAGCATTTATTCTTATTGTTCATTTTGTGTACTAAATATAAGTGATCTAATTGGTAAAAGTAACAATTGAAAAAAAAAATACTTATGCACCCCCCTCTTAGTATTTCCAACAACTTTCATTTTCTATATCATCTTGTGATTTTCTTGATAATTTTTTAACCTATGGGTGTCATTTCTTGTATCAAGTGTTTAATGCATAAGAGCACTTGAATCTTTAGTGTTCTCTTGTTCATGTATTTATTCCTCTTATGCTTGGTGATTCTCTCTTTAGTGCAATAATGGTTTAGGTCTAGTGTAGGACTATTTTTTGGTGTTATTGTAGGATTTTAGATTTGTTGTTGGTTCCATTTGATCCCCTCTATTCCTCTGTGATCTCAACAGAGATATGGGACCCTACCTAAAATTTTAAATATATGAAAGCACACCAAATTCTAAATATAAAAATAATGGGTATTATTTTATGTATAATAAATTATAATTTCCATTTCTATACAATTAAATTAACATCATATATGATCCAATTGGAAATTGGTACCTTATACAAGAGAATATTATTCCTCTTGGTGGAGGTGTAAGAGGTAGTCTAGGCCAAACTCTTAAGGGAGTGTACTAGGTGAGCTTCTAAATTGAACTTGAATGTGAGAGGACTTTCACCTCTACCTTTGATTACCTTAGACCCCATGCAGGAATGGGTTTCTTTTCTCCAAGATACCTTGGGTCTTTCCAACTTGAACTCAAAGAGAACATGGTTTGGTTCAGGTTCCACTCTTTATGTTTCCTTTAATACCTTAGGAGATTTTTATTGCAGGCTCCTTAGGCAAAGAGGATACTCTTCTCCCTCCTCCATAAGATCTTCCTTAATGTTGACTTTACACGGTCCTAATTTATTGAGTTGAAATGGTGAAGAGAATAGGTTGTAGTACCACTAAAGGTTAACATATAGGTTATTATTAGAGATACTAAATCAGTGATTTGTGATCCCCCTCTTCCCTTTCTAGGGGTGGAACCAACTTGTGCCTATTGAATGACTCCCCCATGGTGTGCATGGATCTTTGGTTGTTGTAATTGTAATGGGTATTTTTGGTCTTCATCAGGCTTTATCTATGATGCACTTTGACCATTATGTATTTTGTTTTGAATGAGATCCATGTGAGTCTCACATATCGAATACTCGGGCTGTCATTCCCTCTTAGTTTGTAGACAAGAGACTCGGAGTTGTGGAAATGTTCTTGGTTCTAGTGATGTCAATTGTTTGATTCGAGAATTTGCAAGGTAGAGCCACATTGATAACCTCAAACAAGTACGCTAGATGTATATGGGTTTGAGTTAGCAACTTGTCTTGCTCACTTGAGACATATGCATTGCAACGTATTATTGTCCACCCTTTTGTCAAGCTTTGGATCCATAGGGATTTACACATTGACCTCTACTAGGGCATGTATTTTGATATTTTTTGATACTCAACTTTCCGGGAGGTCATCCTCTTTGGGTATTTCAATGCTTATATTAGACATTATTAGATTCCACTACATGATAGGTCCAAGGATGCTTTTTGTCTCCATGAGATTGACCTAGCTTTAGTTGTCCTCCATAGTGTTTAAGATGATACTTTAGGACCCCTTACAACGTATGGCATTCCCTTGTTGCACCTAAGCAAGTCACATGAGTTAATGGTTTTGAATGACCTTCCGTGCTTTCTAGATTTGAGCAAGTTCACTTGTTTACCTCACACTGTGGAGAGGGGGGGAGGGGATGGGTAAATGTGGTTGACTATGTATCAGCCAATCAAGATCATCTCTTGCATATCTGTCAATTTTCTATCATCCCAATTCCTCTCATAGACCATGCACTTCTTCTCCCTTCCAAGTTGACTCATGGTGTTACCCTCTTACAACTCTTCGGTCCCTTGAGTTGACAACCACTAGTTATGCTCATCTCTCTTCAACTATTTGGAAAGTGGTCCTCATCTCCCATCCTCGTACCACCATCTCATCTCATGAGTCCCAAATCTAGGCATATGAACTAATGGTATGATGATGAGTGTAATACCCGTCACAAACAATTGTCATACCTTTATCCACGAGCCCACATCTTTAGAGATCATATTGCAACCTCCATTGCAACAAACGCTTATTCATCCTTTAGAGGAGGTGTGAATTTTATGCCACCAGTTCCCCAAAACCTTTTGGTGCACTATGTTCCGCCACCATTCCAAGCTTTTCATTGACCTTGATCCCCCAACCACGTCCACAAACACGACCACCATTTATGGTATATCTAGGTAACTTCTTGTTCTTGTTACCTTGTGCCTCCGCTAATTTCCTTGTTAGTTATTCTTTTATATCCATTTATGGCAGTTAGTTTGGGAGATGAATACCAAGTACACAACAGATGAGGAGGGGTTCGATGCTTAGCTTTGGAAACATGTCAGAGATGTTCTTATTGACTATATTGTTGATTTATTTAACGATGTTTTGTGCATAGGACGTCCGCAAACATGGTCACATCATGCCATTTACCCTATCCATAAATTAGGTTGTAGTGCTATCATAAACAATCATTGGATGTTCATGGCAGGCCACAATTTAAGCCCTATGTTACTGCCCTTGTTTAGCTTTAAGAGGAGCTTGAGAGGAGACATCTCTGGACTAGATTTCACCTTCCATGCCATTAATGAGGAAGAGATACATTGCTTTTCCAAAGTCTTTTGTTGTTTTCTAGACTTTTGTAAAGCATTTGACTTGGTCCCAAGGGTGGCTTTGTTCAAAAGGCTCAGAGACATTGGCTTCTCAGAGATCATCGACAAAATTATTGTGCATCTCATTAAGTTTGTCTTGGGCCACCTCTACATGGCAGAGTGTTCGATTTCATCAAGAGTATACCATTGGGGTGAAGGAAGGGTGCCCTATTTCTCCAACTTTGTTTGGGATCTTCATTAATAAGGTAAATTATTTGCATAAGCATATATAGCCCAAGGATAGTTGTCCCCTCCACCACATCTTGATTTCCATTCTCCTATTTGCAGACGAGGTTATCTTCTTAGTATTAGTTTGCCTTACCTAGCCTCTGTGACCTTCGATAGATGACAATTGACATGGATAAAGCTAAGGATGTGGTCCTCAACAAGCTGAAGAATGTCCTCGTAGATTACCATCGATTCCATGAAATGCACATCTCGGGGAATCTTGTTGGCGCCTTGGGCACTTCCTCTTACTTTGGGATTGGTACCCAGGTTAAATTAAATCATGCAAAAGCTTGAGGCTTTGTCAATACAAGGCTCAAGGTCGTCACAATAATATACTCTGATTAAGAGTTGAACATGTTAGTTGTGGCAATTGAACTTGGCTGGGGAGAATAACACTACTCCCAACTCCTTGAGTTAGACCAAATTGATGGGTAGCAACGCGTTTAGATGCTAAGAAAGTAGTTCCCAAGTACTGGGAGCGTAATGGATGTGTCTTCGTGTCCTTGTGGAACACTTACAAATCTCCATTTCATTATTATTTCCTGCTGCTATTTCTTATTATACTACCATACCTCTTTTCTGCGTGGATCTTATTAAATGTACAAGTGAAACAGGAATTAATATTCTATGGTTCCCTTTCATTTTCAAATTTTCAAGTTCAAAACTTTGCATACCAAGTAAAGCCAAAGTAATTTTATGAATCATCTTTGGCATAGATAGGTTGTTTTTTAACAAATAATAAATGTTTCAATGAGAAATTTGCCTTCCTAGTTCTATTGATTTTAGGTGACTAGTGATATATTAATAGTTCATATTGAAAGGATGAACCATTTAAACTATTTTTGACAAGGATATCCAATCTACGGAAATAAGTTTTTTCTAGCCCTCTGAAAAAGCCTACTGGCAATGTGTAAATATAATACTTTATTTTACTACGAGTTTGATCTCTCCCTAGTCTTTGACTAAGTTCTCTCTTATAGCCCTTCTGCTAGTGTGAAGCTTATGTTGGTGTAAAGGTTGTTTATTGATGCTATAGAGGACATTGCTGTCATGCTTTCAATTATGAAACTCGGCTACTATTGAAGGGATTTGTTACACTGTTCTATGACTCGTAAAAGAAAATCATGGAAACATTGTTTTATCGATCTGTGTTATTGCAGGCAACAGGTGCTTCTAAAGAACATATTAGAGATAAAACCTAAGAGACAGCGTGTCTCTGGTCTTTCATCCGACGTTTCAGATGGAATTCGAACAGAGGCAATAAGAACCACATCTGGTCGCTCGTCAGATATTTCAAATGGAAATCAAACTGCGGAAGCAACAAGTGGCACTTCAAGTGTGAATATTGAAAGCCAAAGTTCAGAAGAGGATTCAACAAAGCAAGCTAGTGCAGTGGAGAAATCAAAAGAAGAAGCCTGTGGTAGTTTGTTGGGCTTGGCTTATGAAAGCTCTGATGAAGAGTAAATTAAGAACGACAATCATTGCATGGAATAGGACTTGGTATTGATGCAGCGGGCCATATAAATCCGGGCAAAGTTTGTGCTGGCTACCCACCTTCCTGTCATTGTTCATACAATTATTTAATGTACATTATGTTTGGAAAGCAAACTGCACTTTTACAAAATAGCAATGTATTTTCTGTGTTCCTTCTGTTCGGTTTTTGTTTTTTTTCCTAATTTTGAGGAAGACCCCCCATGGTGTATGAGAGCATAGGTATCTTTCGCTTAGTTTTAATGCGCAATTGGGCTTATGACACTGCTAAATTGATCTTGATAACACTACCATTGCAGTCAGATGTGTGCGGAAATGGTATAGACAATGTCTTGTATAAAATACATCCCATTTATATGCATCAACTGTTGGAAGCCATTCAGAAAGTATTGGTGCCCCACTTTTGGATTGGCTGTCAACAGCCGGCTTATCTTTTTTGTTTTGTTCATTGTTGCAATTTCGTAATTCATGGCTGATATATAATTCATTGATGAATCTATTGAAATCTAAAATTCCAGGCGTTTATGTAATTGGGCATTTATAGTTAGATTATTCATCGATAAATAATAAATATTGTGTAGTTGTTTCATTAATGGCGTTATATGCAGTATGTGATCTATCACGAGTGTTCTTTGGGTGCTTACATGAAATGTATGATCGGGACAATCAAGAACTCCATTCTTTCTCCGTTGGTTTTTAGATTCCACTTTCCAATCCACTCATTCTTTGTTGATGGTACTGTGACCCTTTTTACAGTAAGCTTCGCAGCAAACAATATGCACTGTGCAACAGACTAATTAATACTAATTTGACACTGTTCTTCTTGGCTCTGGTAAGATTGATTTTTCATTACATTCTCGTTATTTGCTGATGGCTGTGTGCCCTATAGCAATAAGCTTTCATGCCAAATAATATGCACCTAGCAACAGTTTAATTACACTGTAAGGCATTTCTTTGTGGCATGTGTCATTGGATGTGATGTTTTTCGCCACTTCACCGTCTATCGGTACGAGACGAGAGCCATCGATCGGGAGTCTAGACAGTGAATGGAATATTTTTCGACGCTGCGCCGTCAACCAGCATGAGATAACTGTCAGTTCCACGACAGCGATCGATCGGGAGTCTACGCAGTCCGGGGATCAAATCCCCTTGGCATATCGGAAGCGGATTTCACCTACATCTGCGCAAACCCAGGTTGACTGAGATTAAGAAGCTTACTTATCCCACATATCATTTCAGAAATTTCGTTGCACAATCAATGGACATCAAAAACTTACGTCCATTGAACAAGGAGAAGCCACCCTAAGCCAGCACTGTGCACAGGCTTATTTTAAAACACAAGAAACTCCAAAAGAATAATTATTAGTTGGACAGGACTAAGAATTTGATTCTGTATATCGCAATATACAGAATCGTAATAATTCATTTATTTATTCTTTTTATGATTTAAATTTTTTAATTAAATTCTTTATATCGTAATATAAAATTAAATTTTGGTTTCACATTTTAGTTAATAAATTTTGCAAATCACATGTACCCAAACAATGTATTCATATAAATGTATGATAAGATTATCATAATTAAATCCTGTTTATATTTACAAAGTATAATTATTTGCACTGCACTTATAATGGTCAAACTCTAGTTTTGATCACTACAAACATAAAAAATGTGAAAACTCTACTCATCCATCTAAAAAAATGTTTCTAGCAAAAATAAATTTACATAGTTTATAGTTTTTATTCATATATGTTAAGAAATAGAGCAAGTAATTGTACATAGTTTCTATTCATAAATAGGTGAAACTGTTTTAAGCTATTTATTCCTCTGACTCTTCCGACAGCTTAAATGGACCTATCTCTACCTCTATTTCAGCATACTTAGATGTTCCTACTACCTTAGCTTCTCTTGTGCTTGCTTAAGGATGATTTGGAATTCGAAGGCTATTTATTCCACCGACTCTTCCGACAGCTTAAATGGACCTATCGCTACCTCTATTTCAGCATACTTAGATATTCCTACTGCCTTAGTTTCCTATCGCTACCTCTATTTCAGCATACTTAGATATTCCTACTGCCTTAGTTTCTCTTGTGCTTGCTTAAGGATGATTTGGAATTCGAAGGATGATTTGGGATTGGCATTAATGTTGATGTGTAGCGCCTTCTTTGCTCCTACAATGATGCCTCTATCTCTATTTCTAACCGTGGTTATACCCTTGCCTTCTCGATGATATATTAACTAGAACTAAGAGTGTTGGGCAAGGTGGTGGATTAGCATAAACCATTGGCTATACTTCCACTTGGCCTTGGCTTTTGGGGAGCTCCATCAAGCTATCTATATGGAAGGGAGGGAAGTTATTTGATATAGTTTTAAGGCTGGCATTTAATGGTCCTTAGACTTTGTATGGCAATTTATGTTCTATTTTAAGTATTATTTAGGCCCCCATTACTATATACCTTAAAGGACTTTTCAGGACTCAATAAGTCATTACTAGGAGTTGCTTGTCTCTTTATATGGTGTCTATGTTTGCTCAGGAGTTCTTTGCCATTCACTCAATTTCTCACGTGTTCTCAACAACTTCTTGCTATTACACCACAAAGGTTTTTAAATTCACAAGAAACACAAGGTTTCATTTAGAGCATAGAGTGTCTTAGTTTAGCCTTGGAGAGATATAGGTATGAACAAAAAGGAGGTTTCTTAGTTGCGTTACTTCTGTAGGAATAAAAGCACACTTGCCGAAAACTTTTCAGTGGTGCTCACACTTGTGTTCTCAGACCTCCCAAGGCTACACCATGTGTTATCAACCCACTAGCTTTGGGTGCCTCAACCTCTTAGTAAGTTCTCAATCAACGTAGTCTCCACTAGTTTTATCAACCTTGACAACACAACCACGACCTTGGTGATTCTCAGTGAGCAAGCCCCACGAGTTTCTCAACCTGGCTATCACTAGAGCATCCCTAATCCACTGAACTCTCTTCTAGGCTCAACACAAGCCTCACAACCACATAGTCACATTACATGCTTCTTTGAAGCACATGGATTCCACCAGCGCTATTGCAAGGCAACATGCATACATGAATGTGCAGGTAAGGGGACAACAATCTCTCCTCTTTTCAGTGTGTGATCTCTCTTCATTTGTCTTAGTTGCACACCTCATTGCCTCTTCTCTTCCTCATCTTTTTGCACAATACCCCCCTTCACACTATCCTCCTCTTGCGTGTTGACTTTGTCAACACATCCCACGAGGCTCTGCGAGCTTGTCCTTTGATCAATAGTTGCATTTCCTCCATAAACTTTTTGCAATAGGGCCATCCCTTTCCACAGGGATTTTTAGGTGCTAACTTAAATGCATGATATGGCTCACAAGCAACACCTCTTGTAGACCTCTAAATCTGTTTTCCATCTCAACCAATCATCATTATAATTAAGTGCCTTTTACTTGAATTTACAATTCATAAAAACATTTACAAGAGGGTTGACAAAGATGGCTGTCACAAAGGACTTTGCATAAGCCAGTAAGGACCAACATTGGGTGAATGCTATGGGAGAAAAATTGAATCAGATTGAGAAAAATGGAATCTAGGAACTTATGTCACGACTAAAAGACAAATATGATTGGGACTAAGTGGGTATTGTAAAATAAAATGAATGAAGATGGACAAGTTATCAGAAAGAGAGCAAGACTTGTATGGAAGGGCTATGCAAAAACTATAGGAATTGATTTTGAGGAAACATTTGCCCAATTGCCAAATTAGAAGTAGCAAGAATATTTTTTTTTGTGTTTGTGTGTTCTATAGGTTTCAAATTTTATCATATTGATGTTAAATTAGCTTTTCTAAATGGAGATTCAAAACAACCAAACGGAATTGACTTGTTTGAAAACAAAGGTTTTGTGGTCAAATTGAAGAAAGTTCTTTATGGGTCAAAACAAAGAGTTCGGTATGCCATGGTGGACCACTATTTCAACAAGAAGGCTTCTAAAGAGGAGTTGTTGACAACAATCTCTACATCAAGATGAAAAAAGATAACTTATTAATTACACTTGTATGTATGGATGATCTCATTTTTGGAAACAATAATGATGATGAGTCATGGATTTGCTTATGAAATGTCAACGATGGGTGAATTATCCTTCTTCCTTAGACTATAGGTTTCTCAAACTGATGAAAGAATATTCATTGCCCAAAACATACCTCAAGGAGATGCTCAAGTAGTTTGGAATGGAAGAACGCGCACCATTTAGTACCCCTATGATTATTAGATGCAAGTTATGTAAGGATGATAAAGCTCCTTAAGTCAATCCAACTCTTTACAGGTCTATGATTCGAAGTTTAGTATACTTGACAACTTCAAGACCATATATAAGACCGTATATTATGTAAGTAGTAGGAGTTTTTGAAAGATTTTAGTCAGCACCAAAGGATTCACACATGCAAACAATAAAGAGGATATTTGGATACTTAAACGACACAATCAATTTGGGGATTTCATATCCTAAGATTACATATTTCATATTGTCAGCGTACATAGATGTTGATTGGACAAGTAACATTGATGATAGAGAAAGCACCAGCAAGAATGCATTTTCCCTAGGAGATTATCTTGTGTCTTTGTCAAGCAAAAATAAATCATCAATTTCTCGTTCTAAAGCTGAAGTGGAATACATAACAACACCAAACTATTGTACCCAAGTTCTTTGGATGAAAAAAACTTTGCAGGACATCAAAGTGGAATATGAACAACCAATTCTCATTTTCCGTGACAACATTAGTCTAGTCAATATCTCAAAAAATCTTGCCATGCACTCGAAAACAAAGCACATTCCAATCAAGTACCATTTCCTTCTAGAACAAATCACTAAGCAAAATGTCAATATGGAATATATTGGCACCAAAGAACATATTGATGACATCTTTACCAAACCTTTGCCCATAGAAACCTTTGAAAATCTCGAGCATAAGTTGGGAGTGATCTCTCCTTTATCTTAGTAATGAAAGCACAAACTCTTAGTAAGGGGATCACCCTTTGCTATTGATGTCAAAAGGGTAAGAGAATGTAGACAGGGGGAGCAACTAACAAGAAGTATGAAGAGAATAATAGGGGGAGCAATTGCCAGATGAAATAGATATTAAAGTATTACTATCTATAACAAAGGCAAAGATTGTTGAAAATGGTTGTTATTGATGTCAAAGGCCCCCCAAATGAAAGAAAAAGACGCATAGTCAAATAGCATATTCCGAGACCTTTCCAATAGTTGATGGCACTCCCTCTAATTCCATAGGAATGAGGAGATACAAGATATTTTTTTAAGATGACCCAACCAAAGTACAAGCATGCCCCAGTTGGATGCCTTATTTTTGAAGGTTTTTTTTACTCTAATTACTTAGCTCAAATGGGAGCATATGATATATGGTTGGAAAGCTTATTCAGAGACCATTCCAACAATATATGGCACGCCTTCAAACTCCTCACAATTGAGGAGAAATGATTTTTTGAATATTCATTATATATATTGCCAGCTACACAAGCCAGCTTAGCTAGTGAACAAGTTAGCCATGCCCTAGCCCTTAGATGTACTAGAAATAGTTGTACGAAGGTGCATTTCTAACCACTACTCAGAGAAGTTCAGTTATGTTTTAGCGAGCAGGAGGAGAAAATATGAGTTTCATATTTCATGAACTATTAAGTCAAGTGAAGCCGAGTTGAAGAAGTCTCCAATGAAGTATTTGTTGAGCTACGAAAGGGTGGGTTTTTTGGTATGCTTTGGTTATGATTTAAGCGAGGCCATGTTTTGGTGGGAAGGAGGTTGAGTCCTTTAAGAGAGGTTGAGTTGAGCTCTGTTGAGAGGTTGAGTCTTGTTGAAGTCAAGGTTTGTTCTAAGAGGCTAAATTCTATCCTATTAAGGTCTATTATAGAGGTCGAGTTATGAAGGAAGCCAAGCTCTAGTTGATTTTCGTGTGCTTGTTTAGAGGAGGCCAAGCCCTAATTCATCAAAATTACCTAAATAGAAGTGATAACATATTTGTTTAAGCCCGTAAATTTCTTGACATGTTGGAACCTGCAATTTTTGTAAATTGGTGTTTACATAGGATTAGTGTCCTGACAAGTGGTTGTATCAAATTAAATACAATTTAGAAAGAATTCAAGTGTTCTTTCTTCAAGTTTAGATTTCCACTTCTATCTCTATGTTCATGTGTTGTGTTGATGTTTGATTATGTGATGTGATTTCAGTCTTAAAATTAAGAAAGTGAAAAATAATTAATCTATGTGATACTAATTCACCCCATTTGAGTATCAATGTGAATTTCCAACATATTATCATATTATTCTCTTTCTATTTGCATTGATTATGAAAACAAAGTACCTATTGAAAGAAAATGATCAAAGTTTGAAGAAACTCAGTTTGATAGTCAGAATAGAAATGCTAAGCTTGAACATGTTCTTAAATTGAATGGGGTCTATGAAGTTGACATGAAGTTTGTTTGAAATGTGTTTTTAAACAACAACCATAGGGAATATTTTGAAGGAGGATTTTGAAAATATATTCAACAAAAATAAATTCCAAACTACTAAAACCTTGTTTCCAAACTACTAAAACCTTGTTTCATGGGTTGATTGTTATAGATGCAATGCCCATGTTCTCCATTGATGAGTGTGAGAAAGCATAAAGGAATGGGACATTACTTTTAACAAACTCCGTGCTATAGATATAGGGGACTTTCCATCATTTTTTATGAGCTCGAGCCTCGAACTGCTCCAAAATGGAGGAGTTTTATTTTGAATATTCTCCCATCAACAACTTTAAAGAGTTGGAGAAAAGAGAATGTTTGGTTGGTTATTTAAATGCACTTATTGAAAATACTTGTAGTCTTTCATATTATAAATACTCTTATATTATATACATGGATCTATTTAAAGAATTTCAAATTGAGGAAAGCTAACAAAGTCATTCTCTGATTATGTTTCTTCAATCTTGTTCTAAAAATGCAATACTAGCAACTCAAGGACCACCAAAAGTAAAGATATGTCTCTACAAGAGTATTAATTCAAATTCACTAATCACCAATTTGCTTGGAAGGAAAAGCTGAAGATGTTACAACTCTAATTAACAAAAGATACACTCATGGAGCTAGCTCATTCGGGAGGTTGAAATCTGCATATTCTTTGTTCACTCACACCTACTAGCTAGCTTCACTTAAAGAATCAAATAAAAAAAGATATTTCTTTTAGCCATGTGTTTGATGATAAGACATCTTTTCCAAATGTGGATTTGAGCATATAGATATCATTTGTTGGCCATGATCATCTTGTGGTTATTGATCATTTGGACCATGACATGATGATAAGAGACATAAGTAAGGGTGCACATAATGAACGTTCAAAACCTCTATAGAGAACAATATGAGACTAGCAACCAATTGTCATAAAAAAAAGAGGAGTAATACTTCTAGGCAAATGATAATTTTTGGTGATCACAATTCCAAACCAACCAATCCAATGTCATGAGAAGGTATTGTTGGAAATATTATGAGGGGAGTGAATAAGTATTTTTTAGCAATTAACACTCTTTAATCTTTTTTTTTAGAGCATTAGTTAATCTTCAGTTATTATTATTGTTCTTCTTCATAAGATAATAAACAATAATCAACAGTAGATAACACCATACAACAATGCAAAAAGATAAAACAATAGGACACATATTTTCAAGTGGAAAACCCCCTCAAGGTCAAAAACCACTGAACACTTCTTAAGTAATTGTCTTCTCTTTGTTTAAAAAAATTGACTACATCAAGATTTCAGCTACAATTGAGGGAGACGTCAAACTCCTAATTCACAGGATACAACCTGTAGGATGCTACTAGACCCTAATATCCTTATTGCCATTAGAAGGATGCCCCAACGCCTTGTAGATCAGGCCATAACATAATGAGTGACCCAACACTTTGTTTACCAGCTGTTGTCGGAGAGGATGCTTCGTTGCCTTGTTAGTTTATCAGCTACAACTGAATGTATGCCACAACGCCTTGTGCAAGCCACAATTTTCCCTAGCATCACCATGCTGCCCTGAAGTGTTCTCAGGCCACAACCTGAAGGTGACTCCAATCACCTATGTTACACCACCCTGCCACCTTGACGAGCCAAAAGATCATGTTTCAAAATTTTCAGATTGGATCACCCTGTGCTCTGAATAAATGTAGTAAAGTTGTAAAGAAGATGTTGTATGTTTGTCCAATCCTGGTAGCCACTGACCACTACACAATTAAACTAATCACTACACAATGTTGCACATCAAAGTAATTGTTCAACTGCTCATCATTGTCACTGCTCAACTGCACATCACTGCCATTGCACACATAGATCACTGCATATTTGATCACTGCTCAACATCAGGAGCTCACAACATTGGCTACGACCACTATACCAAACTTTCTGTACTGCTACAAATACTGAAACCAATAGTCTGATAATGACATACTCCAAGATGCCTCAAGTCATCCCTATGACCTGCTACCAATGCTCTCAAACTCTGCCCACAGAGAGCTACCAACATATGCCTTTTTCACTGTTGATCATTGCTCATACACTGCTATCCATTTTCATGTTAATAAACTATACAACAAGATGATATTGTTTCCAAGGACCAACTGCGTTGTAAGGTCATGGTTATGTTATTTTCTCCTTATTATTACTATAGGACATCTAGCACAAATTTCTAAATTATTATTGTCACAAGTCAATGTTAAGTCAAGTCAAGATGTCAATTTATGTGTTAAATCAATATGTCATGTCTAAGTAAAATAGTTAATGAGGTCAGTTCAATTCTCTGTGCTAATGAATCATTATCTTGTTAACTAAGGTCACTAGGTACACAATATCACTATCAAGTCACAAGACCATTGTCATATCATCAACCCAATTATCACTGTCAAATCTCTGTCAATATATCAAGGTCATTGTTATACCTTTTACGCTTGTCAATGATCAAACCCCAATAATCACTATGTTATTGACATGCCAAATGTTACATTGGTTGTCTTTTACCAATTAATCAAAACCTAATGTTACAGATTCACTGTGAAGTCTTTATACTAATGTTATAAACTTAAGCATCTCATCAAATCACACAAGAGTCACTATTTCACTATTAGATTCTCAATCATATTCAAGAGAAGTGTACAAGATTTTTAACTATTGTCAAGGTTACATAAGATAAGTGTTATGTCACAATGTTACTATACTAAATGTCATTTGTCAATATCATATCGTATTCAAGTCATATGTCCAAGCTATATATCAATTCACTATTAATATGCAATTGTCACATCACATGTGACTATCACCAAGTCAATGTGAACATGCTTGACTGTTGTCGATGATCAAATCACTGGTAAAGTTACCGCTATTATGCCATTGGTCACATTACTTGTTAAGTTTTGTATGGCAACACTGTATCTCAAGTCACTGGATTCTCTGTATTACTACAATACAAATGATCTTTAAGACAATTCTATTGAACAATCTCATTGAGCACTAAATGTTTCAATGTTTACTTGACAAGTTGATTCACACGGAGGTATTTAAATTGATGGGAGTAGCCCTGATCACTTATGGCATATATTTAAATATTGATTGTATGGTTGATTGTTTTGTGGTTGGCTAACTTTATGGTGCGGTACGAGGGGTTAATGTCGTGAGGACCACTGTCCTCTTGCTCGGGCTCGCTTCTCCTGCCTCTTCACTATCCCGTTGAAACCCTAACCCCGACCATTCTATTGTTGCTTTGATGTTCTGCTGCTCCGTTGAGGTCTCAACATCTGGTCTTTGGTTGCTGCTTCATGAGGGTTTCGCTTGTCCAGCCCCGGGAATGATTCCCCGTGAGGGTTCTACTTGCGCGCTTTGGTGATGTTTCCTGTTCTGAGAATGGCTTTGAAGTTCTGGGTTTGGAACCCCCGGTCTCAGTCCCTAGTCTTCGCCTGTTCGGTTTTGGTTATGATTTTGGTTGTGGGTCTTTGCAGTACGCTGGCTTCGATTATGCTGTTGATTTCAAAGTGTTCGCCTCGCTATTTGACTGTTTCCTTGGCATTCTGTTGCAGGGCGTGGTCGCGGGGTGGCTCAACTCTCAGTTCTCGTTTGGCATTCAACCAGAGGTACATTCTCCCTCCATTCCTTAAGATTCTACCTCGTTTTCTACCTTATTGATTGTTCTGGCTCCTTGTGAGCAGTGGGCGCTTTGCGACCGTGACCTTGGTCAACGGCTTCCTTCCTCGTTTACATAGGCTTGGCTCCTTCGGTAAGCGGTCTTCCCTTAAACCCTTGCCTCTGTTTTCATTTCTTGTGCTTATGGCTCTATTTGCTGGGTTCTAAGGTCCTGTTTGTTGGCCACGCAGGTATATGGCTAGGCTCACCGTTCGCTGGTCTTGTGCCCTGACACCTACGCTTGTATTGGGTAGGGTCGCTCCTTGTTATTCCTTTGTCTGTCTATCCAAAGCGTTTACTGTTGGTAGTCTTATCTGTGTCTGTTGTTGAGGGTTGTGGCTTCGGCCTCACTATGTCTTGGCCTATGTATTTATGCCTTCCGCTATTAACTTATGAACTGTATTTATAATGTTCCTATGGTGACCTCGTGGGTGTATTTGGCACTGTTAATGGAGGACTTCCATTTTCATGGCTTGTCTGTATTTGGAAACTGTATCTTGCACTGTAGATATTTGATATCGATATATACACAGTGATTTCTTTTTTATAATTAAATAGTAAAGGGGAATGATATGAGTTCTGTTGGTACCTGTAGATATTTGTTTATTCCTTCGACAGTGATTATGCTCGATTCTTCCGCAAGCCCACTCCGTTGTTTTGCTGAACTTGTCCGCGTATTCTCTTGCTTCTGTGTTAATTATTCAGTCTCTGTCATCGTTATGAAATGGGCAAATGAATTTAATTAAGTTAGGAAGAAAATAACTTTAGGTTGCGATACATGGATTCAGACTTTCTTGTTCTTTTTTTTCAGAATGTTTGCATGCTTGCTTCTATTCAATACTATGATGATGATTCCAGTTGTTTTTTCCTTTTTTTCTCTTAAAGTTTACTGTACAGTTATTTAAACTGTCAGTAGTTACATTTTAGTTATTCATAGATAACTGTTCATCCTTGTCTGTATTCTAAAGTTAACTTGAAACAAAAATAAAAAGAACGTAATAAAAACAAATAGTGGGCTGAAACAACCTTAAACTTAAGATAAGGTCCTAAAAGCTGTTAACTAGAAATTTTAAATGAAATTCAAAAAAACTCGCTGAAACTCCTTCTGTCTGCAAAGACAAATACCCCAGCCATGACCTCC
Source organism: Pinus taeda (assembly GCA_000404065.3). Taxonomy (NCBI): domain Eukaryota; kingdom Viridiplantae; phylum Streptophyta; class Pinopsida; order Pinales; family Pinaceae; genus Pinus; species Pinus taeda. Next base: position 34,326 of record APFE030425038.1, read on the forward strand.
CTTAGTTGGATGCTCCTGCATCAGGCTCCCGGGGTAGATGAAAATTCATGGCTCCGGTCCATGAGCTCCTCGATAGAATACCCTGCACGTTGTATCTGACCTGCGTCAAGCCACGAACTATCCTCAATGGGACAGTTCTTCCACTTGATGAGGTACTCTAGGTACTCCTTTCTCCAAGTCCGCCTGACCACCTGTGTATCGAGGATTCCTTCGATTTCAAGTGGTTGAGCTGAAGGCATTTGTCTCATCCATGAACTAATATCTTCCTAGGTATCCCGTTTTGGCTGCGCCGAACTGTCCCTTTCAGAACTGGCAGTGTATGGGAATAAATCTGCCACATTAAAGATGGGCGATATTCCTATACCTGGAGGCAATTGCAGCTCATAGGCATTTGCAGAAAACTTACGCAGAATTTTGCAAGGTCCAATTTTCTTAAATTTCAACTTATTGTATTCGCCCTTAGGGAATATTTCTTTGTGCAGATGCGCTAGGACTTGATCCCATACGTTAAATTGTACCTCCCGTCTTTTCAGAGCTGCTTTCTGTTTGTACCTTTGACTGTTGTCCTGTAATTTTGACTTCACCTGCTCATGTAGGTCGTTAATTTCTCTTGCGAAATCCTCCCCGTCAGTACTTCTTCTTTCTAATTGTCCCAAATCTCGTAACTCATGCACTCCTCGAGGATGCATTCCATACGAGATCTGGAAAGGACTACTTCTTGTGCTTCGATTTGGTGAATCGTTGTAAGCAAATTCCACTTAGGCAAGTACATGATCCCACATTCATGAATTTTCTTCAACTAGACTCCATAGCAGGTTTCCTAAACTCCTGTTCACCACCTTCGTCTGCCCATCAGTATGTGGGTGATAAGTGGAGCTGAAATTTAATTTTGTATCCAGATTTTTCCACAAGGTGCGCCAAAAATGTCTTGTGAATTTCACATCCTTGTCGGAAACAATGGACTTGGGTACGCCGTGCAGTGTTCTACATGGGTAGCATCACTGGTTTTCCTGCAAGGGATGAAGTGTGCCATCTTGGAGAAACAGTCCACCGCCACCATGATGGAGTCAAAACACCATTGTGTTTTTGACAGACCTAAGACAAAGTCCAGATTGACTGAGTCACACAGTCTGCTTGGAATAGGAAAGGGTGTATACAACCCCGTGTTTTGACTGTGCCCCTTCGCCAACTGACACATTTTACACCTGGTTACATATCGTTGCACGTCTCTTCGCATCTTCGGCTAGTAATAAAAATGACTAAGCTGATCCAAGGTCTTATAAATGCCGAAATGTCCAGCTAGACCTCCACTATGTTTTTCCTGGATGATGTTCTCCCTCATCGAACATTCTGGAATGCACAGCTGTCCTCCCTTGAATAACAGCTCCTCCTGTAAGTTATAATCCAACCATGGACTATTATTCCTCAACAAGGGATTTTGGCAGACTTCATAAGCCTCCTTGAAATCTGCATCTGTTTGATACAAGTCCTTCAGGCATTCAAAACCCAACACTTGTATCATGCTCCCTGTAAGAGAAACTCTTTTTCTTAGTGCATTTGCTACCTTGTTGGCTTGACCACTGATATGCTTCAATACAAATGTAAAACTCTACAAGTACTCAACCCATTTTGCATGTTTATGATTCAACTTATGCTACGACATAACATACTGTAGTGCAGAATTATTAGAAAACAAGACAAACTCATTACCCAACAAATAATGTCTCTAATGCTTCAATGCTTGGACGACGACATAAAATTCCTTGTCGTAAGACGTGTATTTTTGCCTGCGTTCATTTAATTTCTCACTGAAGTAGGCGACTGGTTTGTCTTCCTGGCTGAGTACAGCGCCAATGGTTGTACCACTGGCATCACAACGAACTTGGAAAAGTTTGTTAAAATCAGGCAATCTCAAAACTGGCCTTTCAGTGATCTTCTTCTTCAATATCCGGAAGCTCTTCTCTACAACTTCAATCCAATGGAAAGGCTGACTTGCGTTTTTGATGGTATCCAACAAGGGTGTGCAGATTCCACTAAAATTCTTTATAAACTTGCGATAGAAACTTGCCAACCCGTGAAAACTCCGAACTTCGAACAGACTCTTAGGGATGGCCAGCTGATTATAGCTGCAACTTTTTCTGGGTCCATTTTAAGCTCATTTTCGGCAATCACAAAACCCAAAGAGACTAACTCCTTCTGAAAGAAAGAATATTTTTTCAAATTTATTAGCAACTTATTTTGCTGCAACTTCTCTAGAACATATCTAACGTGTCGAAAATGTTCTTCCCTGGTCTTGCTGAAAATCAGTATATCGTCAAGATACACAATTACGAATTTCCCAATGAACTCCTTCAACATCTTGTTCATCAGGTGCATGAAAGTGCTAGGAGCGTTACTAAGCCCAAGTGGCATCACCAACCATTCATACAGACCTTCATTGGTTTTGAAAGCTGTTTTCCATTCGTCCCCTTCTCTTATTCTAATCTGGTGGTATCCGCTCTTTAGATCTATCTTCAAAAAATATGCTACTCCACTCAAGCAGTCCATCATGTCATCCATTCGTGGCAATGTAAACCTATACTTGATAGTAATTTTATTTATTGCTCTTGAATCTGTACACATTCACTACTCGCCTCCTTTCTTGGGAGCTAAAATTGTCGGAACTGCACAAGGACTTAAACTTTCCCGTATCAACCCTTTGTCCAACAATTCCTATACCTGCTTCTTGATCTCTTCGTTGTCCTTAGGACTCATTCGGTAAGCAACTTTGTTTGGTAAACTAGCTTCGGGGATGAAATCTATGTGATGACTGATACTTCACTTTGGTGGTAACTTATTTGGTAAATCATCCACCACAATGTCGCTGAATTCCTGCTACAAATCTTGGATTTCTTCAGGTAGGTCAGAAATTTCAATTTGCAACAACACTATTCTTGGTCTCCTTACAACAACATACTTTATCTCATTATCTTCAATCTGTTTTAAAAAAACTTTTCCTCCCATCAGCAACACTTTTGTCCCACTAGTTTCTGTTGTTTCTTCTTCCTTGATGGGTACTAGTGTATGCTTAATCCCATCCTTCACAAACTTATAACTGTTTGTTTTCCCGTCATGAAAAACTTTTCAGTCATACTACCAGGGTCTACCTAGCAGAATATGACACATGTCCATGGGCATGATATCACAAATCAACTTGTCCCTATGCTTGCCAATATGGAATTCCACCTCACACTGCTCGTCAACTAGCAGTTGATGAACTTTATATAACCAAGACACCTTATAGGGAGTTGGGTGCTTTAACCTTTTCAAACCCAGTTTCTCTACCATCTCTGTTGCAACCAAATTATCAGTGCTTCCACTGTCTAAATCAGTTTGCAGCATTTTCCATGTTACTTGCACACAGTCCGGAATAATGCCTTTCTCTGGGTTTGTTCAATTGTCTCCTTTGTCGGGTTCAACAGTACCTTATTCAAGACTAAGGCCTCTTCTATCTCCGGTACATTCTCTACCTCTTAGGGTGGTGCATCTGCTTCCTCTGTTTTAGAAATATATGCTCCTCTTTGTCCAACCTGTTCACCTTCAGGACACTCAAAGGACCTGTGCCCCCACTTGTGGCACTTGTAACACTGTTAGGCAGCTCCTCTGCCTTTGCCATTACCCTTCCTCTCTGGTATGGCCTTCCTGCCCTAGTGCTACCTTCCTTTTCTGCTGCCCTTGAGGTATTTGAACTGTTGCCTTCTTCACTATTGTTGGTTGTCCTTCCTCTGCCAAAGGATTATCCTTTCCCTTTGCCAGATCTACATCCTCTTCTGGCATTCTGCTTCCTCATGATCTTTTCTTCTGCCTTCAAGGCACTCTGGTATGCTTCCTCTATGGTTTTTGGAGAAAGAATACTTATCTCGTCTAATGTCTCCAGCCTTAGGCCATTCACAAACCTTGCTATTTTTTCTGGGGTGTCTTCAACGTAACCTGCTCTCATATTCACCCAATAAAATTCTTCGGTATATTCTTTCATTGTTATTCCTCTCTGTTTCAAATTCTGTACCTACTGATATAGAGCAATTTGGTAGTCTTTGCGCAAAAACTTACCCTTCATTTTGGCAACCATTCTGGCCCACTTTTTAATGGGTAACTTATTTAATCTTCTACTCTCTGCTTGGACACTGTCCCACCATAAGGCCGCATGTCCTTTCAATTTGGTGGCAGCGAATTTAACTTTTCTATTTTCGCTGATTTCCTCACATTCAAAGTATTTGTCTAACTTACTGATCCAGTCCAACAACACTTTTGTGGACAAACTGCCATCATAGTTTGAAATCTCATGCTTTGGCTTACTGCTAGCCAATAAAACCGACCTTCACAATTTGATTTCAGGTCCTTCCTCATCTGATCCATTTGTCGTAACTGCAGCTTCTTCATCACTGTCGTCTCCTACTTCTGGATCCCTTCTCCTTCCTGCGTCTACTGCTGCCAAACGGGCATTCAGGATCCTAATCTCTTCTCTCAATCCTTCATCTACTACTCTTTGAATAGCCCTACCACGACCTCTTCTTCCGGCTTCCATTTTGTAAAAAAAAACAAATTAACTCTAACCTGCTCTGATACCAAAATTGATGGGACCAACCCTGATCACTTATGGCATATATTTAAATATTGATTGAATGGTTGATTGTTTTGTGGTTGGTTGACTTTATGGCGTGGTATGGGAGGTTAATGTCGTGAGGACAACTGTCCTCTTCCTCGGGCTCGCTTCTCCCGCCTCTTCACTATCCCGTTGAAACCCTAACCTCGACCATTCTATTCTTACTCTGATGTTTTGCTGCTCAATTGAGGTCTTGGCTTCTGGTCTCTGGTTGCTGCTTCACGAAGGTTTCACTTGTCGAGCCCTGAGAATGATTCCCTGTGAGGGTTCTACTTGTGTGCTTTGGTGATGTTTCTTGTTCTTAGAATGGCTTCGAATTTCTGGGTCTAGAACCCCTGGTCTCTGCCTGTTTGGTTCTGGTTATGATTTTGGTTGTGGGTCTTTGTTGTATGCCGGCTTCAATTATGTTGTTGATTTCAAAGTGTTTGCCTTGCTGTTTGACTGTTTTCTTGGCATTCTATTGCAGGTCGTGGTCGTAGGGTGGCTCAACTCTAAGTTCTCGTTTGGCATTCAAACATAGGTAAATTCTCCCTCCATGCCTTAAGCTTCTGCCTCATTTTCTACTGTTATTGACTGTTCTGGCTCCTTATGAGTAGTGGGCGCTCTGTGACCTTGACCTTGGTCCACTGCTTCCTTGGGTTCTAATGGCCCTGTTTTTTGGCCACGCAGGTATATGGCTAGGCTCACTGTTTGCTGGTCTTGTGCCCTGACGCCTACGCTTGTATTGGGTAGGGTCGCTCCTTATTATTCCTCTGTCTATCTATCCGAAGCATTTACTGTTGGAAGTCTTCTCTGGGTCTATTGTTGAGGGTTGTGGCTTCGGCCTCACTGTGTCTTGGCCTATGTATTTATGCCTCCGGCTATTAACCTATGAAATGTATTTATAACGGTCCTATGGTGACCTCGTGGGTGTATTTGGCACTGTTAATGGAGGACTTCCGTTTTCATGGCTTGTCTGTATTTGGAAACTGTATCTTGGACTGTAGATATTTGATATCGATATATACACAATGATTTCTTTTTGATACTTAAATAGTAAAGGGGAATGATATGAGTTCTGTTGGTACCTGTAGATATTTATTTATTCCTTCGATAGTGATTATGCTCGATTCTTCCACAAGCCCACTCCGTTGTTTTGCTGAACTTGTCCGCGTATTCTCTTGCTTATGTGTTAATTATTCACTCTCTATCATTGTTATGAAATGGGTAAATGAATTTAATTAAGTTAGGAAGAAAATAAATTTAGGCTACGATACATGGTTTCATACTTTCTTGTTCTTTTTTTTTTAGAATGTTTTCATGCTTGCTTCTATTCAATACTATGATGACGATTCTGGTCGTTTTTTTCCTTTTTTTCTCTTAAAGTTCACTCTACAGTTATTTAAACTGTCAGTAGTTACATTTTAGTTATTCATAGATAATTGTTCATCTTTTTCTGCATTCTAAAGTTAACTTGAAACAAAAATAAAAAGAACATAATAAAAACAAATAGTGGGTTGAAACAACTTTAAACTTAACATAAGGTCCTAAATGTTGTTAACTAGAAATTTAAATTAAATTCAAAAAAACTGACTAAAACTCCTTCTGTCTCCAAAGAAAAATACCCCAGCCATGACCTCCCTTCGTTGGATGCTCCTGCAGCAGGCTCCTGGGGTAGATGAAAATTCAGGGCTCCGGTCCATGAGCTCCTCTATAGAATACCCTGCACGTTGTATCTGAACCGCGTCAAGCCACAAACTGTCCTCAATGGGACGGTTCTTCCACTTGATGAGGTACTGTAGGTACTCCTTTCTCCGAGTCTACCTTGCCACCTGTGTATCGAGGATTCCTTCGATTTCGAGTGGCTGAGTTGAAGGCATTTGTCTCATCCACGAACTAATCTCTTCATGGGTATCCCGTTTTTGCTGCACCGAACTGTCCCTTTCAGGATTGGTAGTGTATGGGAATAAATCCGCCACATTAAAGATGGGCGATATTCCTATACCTGGAGGCAATTGCAGCTCATAGGCATTTGCATAAAACTTACGCAGAATTTTGCAAGGTCCAATTTTCTTAAATTTTAACTTATTGTATTCGCCCTTAGGGAATCTTTCTTTGCGCAGATGTGCTAGGACTTGATCCCCTATATTAAATTGTACCTCCCGTCTTTTCAGATCTGCTTTCTGTTTGTACCTTTGACTGATGTCCTGTAATTTTGACTTCACATGCTCATGTAGGTCGTTAATTGCTCTTACGAAATCCTCCCCGTCAGTACTTCTTTCTAATTGCCAAATCTCGTAACTCATGCACTCCTCGAGGATGCATTCCATACAAGATCTGGAAAGGACTACTTCCTGTGCTTCGATTTGGTGAATCATTGTAAGCAAATTCCACTTGGGCAAGTACACGATCCCACATTCGTGAATTTTCTCCAACTAGACTCCGTAGCAGGTTTCCTAAACCATGTTCACCACCTCCATTAGCCCATTGGTCTGTGGGTGATAAGCGGAGCTTAAATTTAACTTTGTATCCAGATTTTTCCACAAGGTGCGCCAGAAATGTCCTGTGAATTTCACATCCCTTTTGGAAACAATGGACTTCGGTAAGCCATGCAGTCAAACGACTTCAGAGAAAAACAAGTGTGCTACATGGGTAGTGTCACTGGTTTTCTTTCAAGGGATGAAGTGTGCCATCTCGGAGAAACGGTCCACCACCACCATGATGGAGTCAAAACCCCGCTGTGTTTTTGGTAGACCCAAGACAAAGTCCAGATTGATTGAGTCCCACGGTTTGTTTGGAATGGGCAAGGGTGTATACAACCTCGTGTTCTGACTGTGCCCCTTCGTCAACTGACACATTTTACACCTGGTTACATATCGTTGCACATCTCTTCGCATCTTCGACCAGTAATAAAAATGACTGAGCTGATCCAAGGTCTTATTAATGCCGAAATGTCCAGCTATACATCCACTATGTTTTTCCCGGATGATGTTCTCCCTCATCGAACATTCTGGAACACACAGTTGTCCTCCCTTGAATAGCAGCTCCTCCTGTAAATTATAGTCCAGCCATGAACTATTATTCCTCAACAAAGGATTTTGGTAGGCTTCATAAGCCCCCTTAAAATCCGCATCTGTTTGATACAAGTCCTTCAGGTGTTCAAAACCAAACACTTGTATTGTGCTCTCCTGTAAGAGTAAAACTCTTCTGCTTAGTGCATTTGCTACCTTGTTGGCTTGACCACTGATATGCTTCAATATGAATGTGAAACTCTGCAAGTACTCAACCCATTTTGCATGTTTATGATTCAGCTTATGCTGCTGCATCACATAATGTAATGCAGAATTATCAGAAAACAAGACAAACTCATTACCCAACAAATAATTGTAGAAATTTCACCTGTAAAACAAACCGATATATGCAATGTCCTAAAGCATAATACTTGTTCTACTTCTACAAAACATTAAGCAGAAGCATAATCGAATTCATGAGCAACATCAAGTAGAAACATGCATAAATGATCAAGAGAATTAATCACACATAACTCAAGATATATCCAGGGGAAAGCACCAGCATAAAACCCCAACCATGTATTATCAATCAAGTGGAGATCCTCTTCACAATATAAAAAGAATTAGCTCTCAAGCTATTAAGTTCTCAATGAACTATGAAGATATGAAGATATGTCTCATGAACCAACCAAGCCTTGTATATAAAGGCTTTATGGTCCAATCCCTATTTCCTTGGTCAGTTTGCTTAGGAAATAATAGCAAAAGCATATGCAATTAATTCCAAACATACCAAGTTAACCAATGGTCCAACTATGCAATCCTTGAGGACACTAGTTCCTCAACCATGCAAAAACTACTTACTAGAAATAGTCAAGCATCTGATAGTACACTGTCCCACATCTAATCTCAATTGAGTCTTTGACAAAACTGACATGCAAAAGTGACCCATGAGTGAATTCTCAGTTATCTAAAATAATAGTTGTCACATGCATGCAAGCATTAACAAACCATATTTTATTATTTTAATAAATTGTTAAAATAATCTAACTGGACTTGACTAGTTAGAACTAAGTCAACTAATTCTCTCATTATAGAACTCATACTTATTCCCTCAATTAGTGGAGGAAATTAAGGACACATTCCCCAATTAGTGGAGAAATTATTGCATGTTCTCACAAAGACTTCAAGTTTGCTTTTCCTTAAATAATTAACTCAACTAAATTAATTAATTAATATTTCCAACTGGTGTTAAAACCAAAATTAATTTTACTTCCTATAGATAGACTAGGTACTATTAGAAATAGGAAGGGACCCATAAATGCTATTTTTATAACTTTCTATTTTTAGCAGTTTCACCTCTCACCCAATGTGGCCAATGACCTCACTGGCCAAACTGCTATTTTTAGACATGCTATTTTTAGCAGGTCTATTTTTAGCACATTCTAAATTTAACATTTCTTGTTGCACATTTTTCAACACTCCCTCTCAACAAGAAAGGCTTTCTCTCGAACCGGATCCTGTAACTCTGGAATGTTCTGCATGCAACACATCTACCCGGTCCACTTGCTCCAACAACACTTGGAACAAAAACACTCCCAACTGACCACTATGTTGGGCTAGGAACATACTCTGATGTTGAAGCTCTACCTGCTACTGACAAGTGCTCCCACTTTGACATATGCGCTACTGCAACATCTCCATGCATCTCGCACCATTGCACACCTCTTTGTGCCACCTAGCACTGTGCAAAACACTTGAGCCTCTCGCATCGCTGTAGCTTGCTAGCTATGTGCTATCCTGGGATTCCCTACATTGTCACTCTCTCCCGCTCCATTCACATCTGTCTCTACCTAATCAGTCAGTTCCTGCTACTCCACATCGGGGCTCTTGTAGCAAGGTCTCATCCAACAGGTTGGGTACCTCAAGGATCCTGCCCCTCCTCCTTGGGACGATCACTCTATATCACCCCACCTTCTACCTGGAGGTATGGCTGTATGTGATCCCTCAACCCACCTAGCTCGAAGTTTCCCCCTACTGGAGGTCTTTGCATGCGTAGATGTCTCTACTCGATCTCCAGTCAGCTTCCCCTGTTGTGGCTGCTCCACAACCTCCTGAAGCTGTTGCACCAATTGTGGCTCCTCCACAATCGTCTAAGACTTCTTCTGGCTATTCATGTTGAGAGTCAATATACCCTCCCTCTCAACCACTAAGTCTCCATCAGTTTCCTTGTTGCTCAAGGCTTTGCATGCATTTTGAACCTCAAGAGCATATAGGTTCTTGACCTGTGAACCAATCTGCTTCACTTGTCTAGTGATGATGTGTCTGAGGAAAACCTTTCCCTTACTGAAGAGTACATCATAGCCTCTGTCTTCCAGCATTGTGATCGACACCAAGTTTCTCTTCAGTCCTAGTACATACTTGACATTAGTCAAGATAAGGCGAGCTCCATGCTCCCTCTAAAAAATAACCGTGCCTACACCTGAGATATTATACTTCTCATCATTACCCATTGCTATGAGTATCTAGAGATCTTTCGCCTCCAAAGTACTGAACAAACTCTTGTCGCCGGTCATGTGGAAAGAAGCTCCACTATCAAGAAACCAACCACTTCCCACCATGGATGAAACCATGCATGTGAAGAGTGTTAAATCCAACTCAAACTGTGAAGCAAGTGCCTCACCTTCATATCCTTCCCCGGATCCCTTCTTGGATTTCCTCTGTGGACGATTTGCAACATAATGGCCCACCTCATGAAAACGAAAACATCGCACTTTCAATTTGTCAACCTTCCTCCCATCATTGGAAGAACTGGATTTGGAAAGAGAAACCTTCTCCTTCCCCTTCTTCGCCTTACTCGCTAAGGCACATTTCTCCTCATCATGCATGGATGAAGAACTGCCTTTGGTGCTCCGTCTAATATCCTCATGCATGAAATCTAACCATAGTTGTTCCCAATCTAGGAGTTTCTCCCTTCCATTCACCGAGTCTTGGTAGCTATGCCAGCTCTTAGGAAGGCCAAGGAGTGCTAAACTCACCATATCCTCATCCGATGTCATGACCCCTACACTTGCAAGCTCATCCTTGCATGTGATGAGCTTGGTCAGAGACATATAGATTGTCTCATCCCTTTCACACTTGATCTTTCGAAGTTTGTCGTTTAGTGCCAACTTCCTCTGATCACTGTTATTCTGATATAAATCTTTCAATGTTTTCCACATTGCATGCGGAGTCTCCTTCCCATGGAGGCTAGAGACAATGTGATCTCGCACTCCCTCCAAGAGAATTCTCCTAGCTCTAGCCACACACTTCCTCCATTCCACCAGCTCAGTCTTGTCAGTAGGCTTAGGGACTTCTTGATCAATGAAATCCTTAAGACCATTATCTTCCAAAACTGCCTCCATGCGATCCTTCCAAGCTATATAGTTTGAGCTGCCATCAAGGGCATTCTCAAGCCTCAAACCGCATAACGCCATCGATGAAATAGATGTGATAAGAACTTGAGATCTATATCCCAAATAATAAACTTCGAATTTCTCCTGCTAGTATACTATTCATGCTTGATCACCTGTGCTTCGATACCATGTAGAAATTTCACCTGTAGAACAAATCGATATATGCAATGTCCTAAAGCATAATACTTGTTCGACTTCTACAAAACATTAAGCGGAAGCACAATCGAATTCATGAGCAACATCAAGTAGAAACATGCATAAATGATCAAGAGAATTAATCACACATAACACAAGATATATCCAGGGGAAAGCACCAGCATAAAACCCCAACCATGTATTATCAATCAAGTGGAAATCCTCTTCACAATACAAAAAGAATTAGCTCTCAAGCTATTCAGTTCTCAATGAACTATGAACATATGAAGATATGTCTCATGAACCAACCAAGCCCAATATATAGAGGCTTTACCTATGGTCCAATCCCTATTTCGTTGCACAATTTTCTTAGGAAATAATAGCAAAAGCATATGCAATTAATTCCAAACATACCAAGTTAACTAATGGTCCAACTACGCAATCCTTGAGGACACTAGTTCCTCAACCATGCAAAAACTACTTACTAGAAATAGTCAAGCATTTGATAGTACACTGTCCCACATCCGATCTCAATTGGGTCTCTGACAAAACTGACATGCAACAGTTATCCATGAGTGAATTATCAGTTATCTAAAATAATAGTTGTCACATGCATGCAAGCATTAACAAACTATATTTTATTATTTTAACAACTTGTTAAAATAATCTAACTGGACTTGACTAGTTAGAACTAAGTCAATTGATTTTCTCATTATAGAACTCATACTAATTCCCTCAATTAGTGGAGGAAATTAAGGACACATTCCCCAGTTAGTGGAGAAATTATTGCATGTTCTCACAAACACTTCAAGTTTGATTTTCCTTAACTAATTAAATCAACTAAATTAATTAATTAATATTTCCAACTGTTGTTAAGACCAAAATTAATTTTACTTCCTATAGATAGACTAGGGACTGCTATAAATAGGAAGGAACCCAGAAATGCTATTTTTAGGACTTTCTATTTTCAGCAGTTTCACCTCTCACCCAATGTGGCCAATGACCTCATTGGCCAAACTGCTATTTTTAGACATGTTTTTAGTAGGTCTATTTTTAGCACATTCTAAATTTAACATTTCTTGTTGCACATTTTTCAACAATAATGTCTCCAAGGCTTCAATGCTTGGACGACGACATAAAATTCCTTGACGTAAGACGTGTATTTTTGCCTGCTTTCATTTAATTTCTCACTGAAGTAGGCTACTAGTTTTTCTTCGTCGCTGAGTACGGCTCCAATGGCTATACCACTGGCATCACAACGAACTTGGAAAAGTTTGTTAAAATCAAACAATTTCAAAATTGGCCTTTCAATGATCTTCTTCTTCAATATTTGGAAGATCTTCTCTGCAGCTTCAGTCCAATGGAAAGGCTGACTTGCCTTTTTGATGGTATCCAATATGGGTGCGCTGATTCCAATAAAATTCTTTATAAACGTGATAGAAACTTGCCAACCTATGAAAACTCCGAACTTCAAACAAACTCTTAGGGGATGGCCAATTGATTATAGCTGCAACTTTTTTGGGTCCATTTTCAGCTCATTTTCGGCAATCACAAAACGTAAATAGACTAACTCCTTCTGAAAGAAAGAACATTTTTTCAAATTTATCAGCAACTTATTTTGCTTCAACTTCTCCAGAACATATCTAACGTGTCAAAAATGTTCTTCCTTGGTCTTGCTAAAAATCAGTATATCATCAAGATACACAATTACGAATTTCCCAATGAACTCCTTCAACATCTCGTTCATCAGGCGCATGAAAGTGCTAGGGGCGTTACTCAACCCAAATGGCATCACCAACCATTCATACAGACCTTCATTGGTTTTGAACGCTGTTTTCCATTCGTCCCCTTCTCTTATTCTAATCTGGTGGTATCCTCTCTTTAGACCTATCTTCGAAAAATATGCTGCTCCACTCAAGCAGTCCATGTCATCCATTCGTGGCAATGGAAACATGTACCTGATAGTAATTTTATTTATTGCTCTTGAATTTGTACACGTCCGCCACTCGCCTCCTTTCTTGGGAGCTAAATCTGTCAAAACTGCGCAGGGACTTATGTTTTGAATGATTAACAAGAACAATGGTCTGAGTTTTCTTTTGTTGGATTTCATAAATAAGCCATGTGCATAAACACGTGCATGTGAATGGGCGGGGAGAGGAATTTCCCTACTTACCCATTAGCCTTGTATTGCAATAGAAAAATCAGTAAGCCTGGAAGTAGATTAATAACCTGTAAGCAAGAATGGATTTGGTTTATTGAAAACATTGGTTTTTTTTTTGAGAATTGTATTTTGCTTTTTTACAAATGAATCACCACAATGTTTCAAGAGATAAATATGATTCCAATAGCAAGTTCAATCAATAGAGTATGTCATAATAATTCTTTTCAAGCCATGTTCATCTGCTATGAATGTATCTTTCACTCTTATTTTGAGAAGATATAAAGGAACAATTAGCTTAAGATCCTAAGGATTATCAATTTTAAAGATATGTTGGTTATAATTTTTTGTTTATAAATTTATTGAGGAGCAATAAATTTAAAATTATTTGTTTAATCATTTGTTTTCATCATGTTATTTTCATCTCTTATGTCATTTTTCTATGTTTCTTGCCTAGGCATTCATTACTATAAGCTTTACATACCTAAGAAACAAGACATCATTATTTACGTGAATCACCAAAGGATTTCTAAAAGGATTTATTTATGCAAAACATAATAGATGTTCAATTAGGGTCATGATTGTTGAAATATTTTTCATATTACATTATTAGAATAAATTGCAACTAATCTAAGCACTAATTCAAAATGGGATATGTTGTAGTGGTGAATAGTGTATGTTGATATATCAACTAAAGGAGATTGGATGCACCATGCATAGATCCACATACTATGATGGGATGAGGGGGGAGGAGAAGGGAAGTGGGTTGGGGATGTGTAGATAAAGAGGAAAGAGGGTTAGGGGAATTGTTGGAAATATTGAGAGTGGGGTGGCTATAGGTGAATATTTCTCACAAAGCCAATTAAGATTTTTCAAATTAAGCCATGATATAAGAAATAGAACATAAAATAACATTATTATTGAAAATAGTGAAGACTCTAATCCTCTATTACAAAATTCAGCTCCCACTTGTAAAACAAAATATTTCTTCAAAGCTCTAACCTTGAATGAGGACTCCAACACAAGTCCAGGCACCAACTTAGTCTTAATGAGGACACCAATCCTCTCAGCCCCAACCTGGTTATGAGGACTCCAACCTTCAAATATATTTCAGAACTTTATCAAAATGTTTCAAGATATTTCCTCCAAAATCTCTACAAGAAACTGCTCCAAGAATGACTTCCAAAAATGTCTTCAAAGTTGCTTCAAATTCACTTCATAATGCTGATCAAGGATCCACCAAAGTCTATTCCAAACCTCTTCACAAACTTCTCTACGGATTCTTCAAAAATCACTTCACTCAGAGGTTGTTTCAAATTGTTCCATGGACAATACCAAATCTGCTTCGAGGTGGCTTCAATACTGCTCTCAGAACTTATACATGTGTTTGACTAAATGTGACTGTGTTCAAAAATCAGTTTTGATGTGGATGAATCAGAGGGTGAGCATTGAGCATGTGCCAAGTCAATTACAATCAATCGATCCAACTAATATTCAATCTTTACACTATATCTCTGCTCGTGTAGCTACAATAATCAATAATTTGTCCATTTTAGCTCATGTAATAATATAAAAGTTGACTCAAAAAATAACGAGAACATGGTCCGATTCCATGGTAAGTCCACGTTCAACTATTTTTGCATACCGTGTAAATCCACGTTACATTCAACAACAAATCCAGCGACTACAGCCTGTCGAAAATTTACGTATGCAATCAAGACAATAATATGATGTGTCAATAATTTTGGCAAGTGATTATTCTCAGCAATGCGTACCAATCTGGAATTCTGCGTTGAATCATATACAAACCCTGTATATTAGAACCGATAACAACACCTTTGTCATGGACTTTTTGGCACCATTATTTGTGGACAGTTTCCAATCACCCGCGACATTGTGATTCCATCCAGCAATGCGAACTATTTGCCTCGTTATATTTTGGAGTAGAAAGAAAACATACCACAGAACCGAAACCACACTGAAAAATTACTCTGAACTTTCCACGCAAGTGATGCTCAGAACTCGTTAAATAATTCTAGTGTTCTTTTTTTCCAATCAGAAAAAAGTTTTTCTATTAATAGTAAAGAAAGTGATTACAAACAGAAAACTTGTATCAATATTTCTACTGAAAACAGAGTATTTTAATCAGATAAACGTCAATCCTAGATGTAACAGAGAAACATGGAACTTCATTACTTAGAAAGCTCTGTAATGATTCATTAGCACAGTGATGAGATTCTTCCAGACAAAAATCAACGGAGGTGAAAGGTGATCATTCATACAAAACTAATAAATAGATCTGAAAGCCTCCAACGATCTAGAGAAAAGGGGAAAGTTGATGATACAGGGGACCCTACAAACAGATGTAGAGAGAAACATCCAGTGTTCAAGTCCATCCAGAGGCTAGGAAACATGAGCTTCGTCCAGGAAAAGTGGAGATCTTAAATCTGAATTTGACCATCCTCCTGTAGGATGCCGGTGTCAAAAGACTGGAAGGAGATCCAGTCAGTCGCCGAAGAAGAACATGCCTTAGATAACCAGTCTGCTTCACCATTTTGTGCACGATAGGTGTGGGAAATAGCTAGGCTTTGGAATTCAGGAATCAGGGCTATAATTCTATCTTTCCAAGGTTCCAGAGAAGAGGAGAAGAGGGAACCTCTCATGTTTGCCCACTCAATTACAGACTTGGAATCTCCAAAAAAAGAAATGAGCTCCCAAAGACCAAGCCAAGTGGCACAATGTAGGATCCCCTAGAAGGCTAGTAACTAGGCACGAGTGTTAGATCCAAAGCCACAGTTCCAATGAAATCTGTAGGAGCGTGATGGCCCTAGGTGAATAGCCATGCCGCATCCACAAAATCCAAAACCAAGGCACCATAAAAAAAACCAACTGGAAAGACTGACGAAATGTTAATAGGGGGAGGGGCACATTTCAGATTAGAAGGTGAGGATAAGGAAAATTCCATGTAGTATGTGATGATTTTGCAGCTGGTCTGCCATATGTCCAGATTGACATGGTTAAATATTTGGGCATTCCGGGACTTCCAAATACCCCAAATGATGAAATATTTGGGCATTCCAGGACTCCCAAATACCCCAAATGATGAAGAATACCAATGATCCTTGGCGAGGATGATCCGCCGATCATCTACCAAGGCAAGAGGCGATGTCAGAGCTGTCCCAACCTACATTAGATAATTTAGGTTTCCTTTCTTCCTCACACCCAAGCTTTGCTCCTCTTTTTCTTCACCGAGTTCAATGGAATTGAATGAGGGAGTCATCACTTATTTATACATATTCATTTACACGATTTTGACCATAACAGTCTCGACTTGGGTTTATTCTTTGGAGTATGGTTACCAAGTTGGAATTTGAATGTGCTAGGATGAAAAATTGAATGAAATTTTTTCAATTCTGAAAAAAATTGGATTGTATACATATGAATATATATACTTTTTTCTTTCTAATAATGAATATTCTAATAATTTTTTTCTAATTTATTTAAAAATTTTAATAACTCTAGATAATATAACAACTTTAGAGATGCAATTCACCCAACAAAAAAAACCCACACTTACTTTTTTTTAGAGAACTTAAATCTAAAACCTAAAGAATCTAACATGACTCTCTACTTATAATCTAATTGATAAATACATATTTAGAAAATCACCATTCTAAACTTATTTATGTATGATTTGTCAAAATAGTAATATATTTAAAAAATAGTAATAATCCACTTTCACCCATTCTTTATTTTTCTTGTTTTCTTGGCTTTCCTATCCTCCAAAGCAAGAGTTAATTTGAAAAATATAATTTTTCCAATTTTCCAATTGTTTATATTTTCCTTCCTTTTCTATGGAACTTTTATAAATACACACCATTATCTATATGTGTTAAGACTTTAGCATTATATGCCCATGAATCCTGAGCAAAGTGATCCAAGCATATCTATGAGCTTCATCTCCCACCAAAAAATCGAAGCGAGCAACCATCAACAATCGACTTGTTGGGTTGGCGAGAGAATGCGCTTCAAGCCCAATTTCTACCTCGGGTTGCACACTCCCCCCCTCCACAAGCACCACTAGCACAAGATCTAGACTCATACCCAACAACATAACCAATAACAAGGTAAGCATCTTAACCAGCTAGATGGCCAAATTCTGATAATAGGTGAGATCCAAAGCTAGCACCCTCACCTTGTATTTTTTTCCCTCAAGTGGGAAGATATTTCTTCTTGCAATAACTTATATGTCGCATCAAGGCCCTATCAAATGGTTCATACTCCAATTAGGCAGGCTTCGGGGTTTCATGCACCCCTCAGTTATGTGGCAGGCTTTGGGGGTTCATGCACACCTCAATTATGTGGCAGACGGTTGGCCCAGTAGTTGTTAAACCATTGGAGGACCAATTTATTGTCACCTTAGTATGTGGGCAAGGCAGAACTACGACATACTCCATCACTTGAAGATTAGGGTTACCTTCCTACCAAGGTGAGTCACCTCCTAACTCCTTAGAAAACACTCTTATGTTACAAAATATTTGTTGCTTTGAGGAGGGGCTCAAATGAACAAAACTTTGAACCAACCGAACCAAATTTCATCGAACTATTCAATGTTTGAATCGAATTGACGATTTTCTGAATTTTTTGTCCCGATACGAGTGAATTTGGTAATTATGCTTTGGATCCGACCTATTTCCTCATTCAACGTGGGGCAATGAGAGATATAGATAGGGACTCGAACTGGGAGTGTTACTATATGGTGCACATTGATGTCATTGAATCAAGGGGAGGCGGTTGCTAGTGCTTATTTTATGGCTTTGATTTCTCATAACTAGCAGTTAGTTTATTTTCTTTAGTGTATGTTGCTTTCTTTGGTGTTATTGCTTTGAGGCTTTTGGCTTTTAAAGATGTGAATTCAAAAACTAGCCAATTATTGTGTATTCATTTAAATAAACAAATATTGATTTTAGCAATAGGGCATGCATTGTAGTGATAAAGCCACTTAGACCCTCACCGTCTTTGGCCTTTGTGTGAAACTATTACTCAATTGTCACTCGACATATTTAAATTGCAATGTCATTCATTTCAAGGTGTAATGAGAGATATAACTTACACGACACTTAGAATCCTTCTCTATTCAAAGCTCATGTACTACCAACCATTGATCTAAGAATACTTTGACATCAATGAAAAATGTTATCCAACAATCTCCCCATTTGTCATTGATGGCAACACACCTATCATAGCTCCCCTTGTCTTCGTGCTTCTTCTCTTTCTCTCCCCCTTTGACATCAACGGGAAATGGGATGCTCTCTTGTCATCTCTTCCTTCTTCCTTTTTGCCACTAAGGATTTCTCCCCCCGATCTTGTGATTTAAAGGACTTTCTATTGTTCTTCCCTCAATTTGATGCAAAGTTGTTTGTAATCTGACTTTTGGCATCATATCTTCAACTTTTATTTTGAAGTGAAACTTCAAATACCTTCTTAACTTCTTCACTACATAATGGTATAGGAATTTCCTCCTTTTATTGGGCACTTAAACATCATGGGTTTGCACATCACTATCCAACCACAAAATAACAATAAACCAAGTCTTCATGTTTGGCTTTCAATTGACTGGTCTATGCCTCTAACAGTAGGTTTAAGCTGCTTTCTTAATGAAAGAGAATTTTACACTGGCTAATTCATGGTTTGTTCGATAATCAAATTTTAGGCCTGAATTTGACTTCATAGAGCTAATCAATTAGATCATCAACTTTAGGAATAGGTTTAATCATCTCCAAAGGAAAACTAGGTTCAGAAGATTTGGAAGCTGACCAAAATATAAAATTCAATACCCCGACATCCAAATTTATTCCAGGATGGATATTTAGATTATTAGATAGATATGCCTTGAAGCTAGCTTGGTTCACCTTTTCCCTCCATCTTTTGTGTCAATTGGTTACCAAATTGCTACTTCAATTTTGACGAAACACTCAGCTCATGAAGATCATTTGTACTTTTATCGTGCAATTCCAAAATCGTATTTACAAATGCATCTTCTTCTTACAAGCCACATGTACCCTTTAACCCTACCTTAACAGTTATAGCATTCATTGCTCTCATAACTAGTGGACTCCCTTTCAAATTACATGTTCTCTGAAGGTATTTACAAGTATTTCTAGAATTATTTATTTTCATACTTTTTGGCATAGGATAACCCATCATGCTTCTGCTGAGCCAATCTGATTTGGAGGCCTAGATGAATCTGAAGCTCTAAAAGTAAATATCATTTTCAGTTTCAATGCCCTCCTTTCCTTGATATTGCACAATTAAGTGCCCTTTGATGTCATCTACACAAAGCATCCATAATTGATTGTAATTTAGTACACAACACTCTTCCAAGCCTCATCTCCTCTTACTATCAACAATATCAAAGCATTTCCACAGACTAAAGATTTGTTCGATGATATCTTTCTGACCCCCTTAGTCAAAATAATTGTCATCATACAACCCACCATCTTCATTTTGACCTCAGCATTTTAATGGCACCATCCAGATGTATCACTAATCTCAGCTTAATAACCTTGATATCAATGTAAAATCATGATCATTTCCAAATTATGATATGGATGTTAAGAGCACCATAGGAAGTTTCAACAAATCTAATCTCATGCCATCTATGTCTCCATATGAAAGTAATCATTCTTGATAAGAACAACATCTCTTTGGCATTCTTTCATCATGACAAGGTTGTGTAGAAGTGATGAACTTCCTTAATGCAAACTAGGATCCTGAACATGCAAAGCTAATTCATGATTTTTTGTCTATGGTTCTACTTGTTTTCTTCTCCAAACTCGGTTAGGTTTTTTTATATTAATTTTATTCTTTTATTTGCTTAGCAACCCAATTCATGCCACTTCTATAGTCCCATGTTATATGACCAAAATTGTGACATTGATAGCATTCTATATTGAATTTAAAAAATGGTGTAGCTGAGTTGTAATTTCTACTATCATCGCCATTATAATCATTCCTATAGTAGTCTCTATCATTTCTTGCCTTCCTACCGAAATTGGTGCATGAATAACAATAATAAGAGAATATCCTTAGGTACTTAGATGATTAACATTCATTTGATGATCTCCTTGAGTTGTTCTTCCTTGGAGGAGGCTTATACTTTTGTTGATCCTCACTGATGCTTGCATTGAGAGCATTTTCATAGCTTCTTGGAGGAGTGGTTCTTTTAAATTCATCTTGATTTCTTTTCTCGCTTTCACTGTCACTCAAGCTTTAAAGGATATAACTTTCAAGTCTTTCTTCTACTTTAGACTTTGGAGGTTATCTTGTGTAGCTAAGTCTCCTTTTATCAAATGGTGATATTTTATGAATGAGAATGCCATCAAATGAGTGGGAACTCTTCACACTTTTGCATAGCTTGTCATCTTAATTTTCAATGAGGCAATTTCTTCTTCAAGTTTCTCACTATTTTCTTCTTTTTTCCTCAATTGTGTCTTTACAACTTCTTCCATTTTCTTTGCTTCTTCTATTTAGTTGTCAAGGGAAATGACTTCTTCATTATGTCTCCTCTCTTGATGATGTAGTTCTTCCTCAAGCTTGTTGAGATCCTTGGATTTTTCTTCTATTTAGTGCTTTAGGAGGACAACTTCTTCCATTGTTTCATCAACATCTTGTATCTGCTTCTTAAGTTCATGGTTTTTGTTTCTAAATCTATTTATTTCTTCTAGAGTAGCCACAAGCTTTCCTTTAGAATCTACGTCAGCCTTTACTTCAATGTATTGTAGAAATCGTATTGCAACTTGTTTATGTATTGATGTTGAGCACAAGTGGATCTAGTTTGAAAATATATGAAATGTGGTTCGTTGTGGTGAGCTAAAGGTTGGAACCTTTAGGGCAAGTGGTAGCTTGTTGAGCAAGGTTGCAAGGTGGTGCAAGGCAAGAGAGTGGAGTCCCCTTCGGGTCAGGGCCTAAGAACACTTTAGGGTGGCAGGGTGGTGCTAGGGCAGGTTAGAGCATGCATAGGGCGTTGGAGTGTCTTTCCAGTGATAGTTGGTAAACAAGGTGTTGGAGCATCCATTCAGTTGGAGTTGATAAATTTTGAAGTTGTAGCTTCCTATTGATGTAAATCATTGAAGACAAATATTAAGAAGCATTCAATGGTTTTTCTCCCAGTAGGGTTTCCACCTAAAAAATATTTTGTCCACTATCTTGTTGTTTGTGCATTGTTCAATAGTGTTGCTTATTGTTCATGTGATATGATGGTAATTTAATTTTAATGTGAATTTAATGCTCTTAAGATTAAAAATTAACTAATTGAAAGGAAATATTGATTCACCCCCTTCTTAGTATTTCTAACACAACAGAGGTTCGCTTCTTACTCGTCCAGGATATCATAGCATAACCCAAGCTCAAACAAAATAAAATTGCTATTTCTATATTTAGTGTGCAAAGCTCAATTAACATATATAAAACAATGTAGTTGCAATTTTCCATTAGAAACACATCTCAAACCATAATCAATGGTGCCACGTATATATCTCAATATATGTTTCATTGCAACCCAATGCATAAGTCGAGGCTCAACCAAGAATTACCTCAACATGTTCATAACATGGTAGATATTAGGTCTAGGGTTAACCAGATAGTTCAATGAGCCAATCAATTTACAATACATTGAGGGATATATCATATCAAAATGAGAATCTATCAGCTTCTTCAAATTTGTCACCATGGGAGTATTCATGGACTTACAATCCATCATAACAAATTTTTGAAGGATCCTAATGATGTACTTTCCTTTCCCAACAAATATTTCATCGGGCTTTTGCCATATTTCCAATCCCAAATAGTAATGCATAATACCAAGATTCTTCATCTCAAATTTAGAGATCAACTCTCTCTTACACTAGACAATGAGATTCTTAGCCCCTATCAGAAATAGATCATCGACATACAATAGAAAAATCAAGGGCTCACCTTCAACAACTTTGAACTGCAATTTGGGATCAAACTCTTTGTGAAACTAAGACAATAAACAACGATCAATACGAGAGCACCATGCATGAGGAGCCTGCCTAAGCCCATACAAGTCTTTCTTCAATTTACAAACATGTGTCTCTCTATTATGAATCTCAAATCCTTGAGGTTGTTCAATCTATACTTCATCTTCAATGAATCCATTCATTAAAGAGTTTTAACATCCATTTGATGTAGTTTTCAACCTATAATAGAAGTAAGAGCAATGATAGATGTAATAGAAGAGTACTTGGAAACAAGAGAAAATGTGTCTTCGTAATCTTCTCCCTCTTTATGGAGAGAATCCTCATGCCACAAATCTTGCATTGAACTTCTCAATTCTTTCATTAGATGCATGTTTGATTTTGTAGATCCATTTGGAAGACACAACAGATTTTCGTTCAGGTCTTGGCACGATTTCCCATACATCATTCTTCAATATGGATTGGTACTCCTCAATCATAGCATTTCTCCAATCTTGTTGTTCAACGACCTCCTCATAGGTGGATGGCTCAAACTTAATGATCATACACATCAATGTTGCATAACATGAATACTTCTTTGGCCTCTTACTCTCTCTTGAAGATCTTGTTCCATAGGCTTAGGCTCTTTAGGTTTTGATTCCACATTCTTAGGAGCCACCTGCATCTCATCATCAGAGTCCAAGTGTTGTTCTTTGGACTTCCATAAAGCAACATATTCATCAAAAATGACATCCTTACAAGTTTCAATTGATTGTTGTCATGGTATATATATCCTGAAAGCTTTTGAATTTCCACTATAGCCAACAAAAGTTCCCTTCTTCTGAGAAGGTTTCAACCTTGTCCTTTTCTCCTTGGGTACATGAACATAAACATGACAACCAAAAATTCTTAAATGTTCAACATTGGGCATCTCGCCTCTGAAGACTTCTTCAAGAGTCTTATATTCCAAGATTAGGTGTGGACATATTTGAAGCTTCTCCCAATGGAAACATAGGAAACTCTTAATCATGAAGCATGGCTTTGGAAGATTCCATAATAGTTATGTTCTTCCTTTTTAAAATTCCATTATTTTGAGGATTATACATAACTACTAGCTCCCTCTTAATTCCAACATCCTTGCAAAAAGAGATGATCTCCTTGGATATGTATTCTCCTCCATTGACAAATTTTAATGTCTTGATCCTTCTTCCTGTAACATTTTCAACTTGAGCCTTGAACTCTCGAAACTTTTCAAACACCTCATCCTTATATCTTAAGAAATAAATCCATGTTTTACAAGAGTAATCATCATGAAAGTTTCATAGTAAAAATGACCACCCAAGGATTTGTCAAACATAGTTCTGTAAACATCAGAATGCACAATATCTAAGATTCCTTTAGACCTACTATCACTTTTAGTAAATCGTCCTCTGGAATTCTTCCCAAGAGCACATCCTTTGCAAACTCCATCATGTTCAATCTTGATTTCAAGTACGCCTTTAACAAAATCCTTCATTCTAGTTAAAGCTTTATAATGAACATGAGCTACCTGTGATGCCATAGTTCACAAAGAGTGAAAGTGTTGTGTATCAAGGCTTGAATTTAGCATCCAAGAAGGCGATATAGGCCTCCTATTCATACATTGATGGCCTTGGAAAATTCAAAGGAGGAGAATTTCTTCCATACTAGAACTTGACCATCAACAAAGGCAATTCTATATCCTTTGTCTTCAAGAGATGAAATGGATAACAAATCCTTCTTCAAACCAGGAACATATAAAATATTATTAATAGATACATTACCTCCTAATTCCACTTGGAAGGATGATGTACCAATTCATTTGACTTCGTACTTGTCATTGTCTCCAAGTTCCACCCCTTGACCTATCTTATTTTCAATTAATTCAAAGAGAGTATCATGACTTCTAGTCATATGCCTAGAGGCACCATTATACACCAACCAAATTTCATCATGACTTATAATAGAACCTGTGAAAGAAAAATAAAAAGAATAGAATATTTCTTCCTATGCCTCTTCTTATATGAAGTTCCATTAAGGTTAGTTGCAAAAGCATGTTTCTTCCCTTCCTTTTTCGATCATCATTCCTTTGAGGATGCCTATTTTGATAGTGACCATATGCTTGGCAATGATAACATTGAACAATTGACATGTCCCTTCTTTCTTGAGAGGGAGGAGGAGGTCTTGTTTTTGGAGCATGTCCTTTTCTTGGAGCAGTTCTTCTTCCTATATCTCATTGACATCTTCCAAAATTTCTTCTTCCCTTGTTATTGTTTGAGTGGTTTGCAAAAGCTTGAGAATCTTCACCTGGATTTGGAATCTTTCCTTTAGACATGAGTTTTGATTCTTCTTGAGTGCAAGTAGCCGATATTTTATCCAAGGTAGGTGCATTTTCTCTGCCATTGATACTTGATGCAAAAGAATCCCACGAGTCGAGCAAATCATTAAGTGTTGTAGCTACAAGTTTCTTATCAAATACATTTTAGTCAATAGCTTTGAGTTGGTCTCTCAATTGAGAGATCCTCACGAAGTATGATTCTATTGTATCATTCTTTGTCATCTTGACATCATGAAGTTGATTCCTTAAACTCATAGGTTGTCCAATGTTGTTAGTGGTGTATAATATAATGAGAACATCATACATTTCCTTAGAATATTTATGATCAACAATATAAGGAATTAAATTATATCTGATAGATTCTACAATAATGCTCATGGCTATGATGTCATCTTCTTTGGACTAGTCTTTTGTTGCACTGTCATCTTTTGGTTTTGTAACATTTCCTTCCATAATATCCATGACCTTGTGTCTTGCAAGAACAAGGTCAATTCTAGTCTTCCATTCTCTAAAGTTGGTGGCTCCTTCAATCTTATTTTTGCCTTCATGAAGGAATTTATGATGAAGATGATCAATCAAAACAAAAGATGTAGGAATTTAATGTTCTTCAACGTTATTTCAATGATCTTTTCCTTCACCAAAGCTCTAATACCATGTTGATTTTCTAGTAGTAGACAAGACTAGAATAATTTTCAAACCGATAACTACTTCCAATGATACAATTTGACTTCTTTAGAAGGCATTGAAAATTTCAACAATTAACTTCATTATATCAATAGAGATCACAGTGAAAACAATGCAACAAGAGACGCAAAAATTTATTGGGAAAAAACCCCACAAGGGGGAAAACCCAGTAATATTTCCTTATGAGAGAGAGTTCAATTCATCAAAATGTACATTAGAATATTTTAGCAAAAATGCCAATCTTTGACTTTAATAAATACCAAGTCAAAATTAGTTAAAATATAGAGAATAGGTCAACAATCTACTCATAATCAAAGTCTGCAGAAGGAGCTAAATTTTGGTATGTGACTGTTAGTCAAATGGCCAAAATTTGGTGCTACAATTTCCACAGAAAGTTGGTCACCTATGAGTTTGGCATGCAATCAAACCTCAGTCAATGCCCAAAATAGAAGCAAAATCTCAATCAAAGGACATTCAATGAATCGTAAAATATTCGACCTATTATCATCAGTTAACAACTTGGTCAAACAAAAAAGAATCTGGTCGAGTCAATGCTAGTCAAATGAAATCAAAACTCGTTGGTCAACGTAGAGATAAATCCTCTTCTTCATTGCACATGTGAACAAATATTCTCGTGATTAGTTGAATGAATGAATTGTGTTTTGATGCCAAATGAGGTCCAACAAATGTCAACTTATATGTGTGTCAAGAGGTGGGTTTTGACCTTGGGCTCAAACCCCTTTATGTTAGGATATTCCGACATATAGGAAATAGTTAAGTATAACTTGGTCTAGTGTAGAGTTAGGTAAAGTGTGTTTTTTCACTATGTACTTTTGTAACTTACAATTTGACAGTCACGATATGTTCTAGACATGAAGTGATCCGACGGTTCATTCTCTCCTTGGTATTGCCGACACTTGATCCGTGGCTTAACACCCGATTGGTCAATGATCTTTATTTAAAGAGCATGGAGGGTCATTTGTAGTGTGACCATTCATGAGAGAAGCTAATGTAAATTTTATTTTTTATTATTAATAAATTGTCTGAAGTGACCGCGTTGGTTCAGGCCATGGACTGTTTCCCTCTTTGAGGGTTTTAACCACGTCAAGGATACTAGTGTATTGATCTGTGATCTGTTTGTGAGCGGTGTCCTTTGGTGTTATATCAGAGGAACTTACCCTCTAAATTCCTACATGGTATCAGAGTTATTTGAGAGCCGCATCCATTGGTGATCCAAATTAGAAGCTAGTACAACTGCATCCAACTGTTATTTCCTAGATCTATTGTTTCTGCCTGCTTTCGGGCCAAGAGGACTACTCTATTATGTTAGGAGCATATGTTCTAGTGATGAACTCCTTTCGTTTCACGCGAAAATGTTTTTGGTAGCCTTAGCTACGTCATTTTTAAGATCTGGAGGTATACAATCTTTATTTGCAGTTTTAGTTATTCATCTCTCTGTTTATTTTGGTTTATTTAGCTCTCTGTATTTTATTACCGGATCTATACCTTTCATTTTTGTGTATGCTCTTTGCCCCGCGACTTGTGTGATCTAGGCAAATCAAAAACAAAAAGGAAGGATTTTTCTCGTACATATGCTCTTTTCCATCGCGCCTTAGTGCGATCTTAGAAAATTAGAAACATTGAGGAAAATATTTAGTTTCTGGCGAAAGCTAACTTCAAGCCATAAGGTTCGGTTTTTTTTGCATGTCTATGTTGGGTTGTGTGGTTTTTTGTTTTGTAGGCAAAAAGGGTTTTTTCAAGTAAGCACACAAAACAAAACAAAACAAAAACCATTCCTCTTTTCCAAATATTACTAATCTTTCAAACTAGCTCACTTGGTCCAAAATTACTTTATGAGAATAGAGGTCTTGGGTTCAAGTCTTTCTTTTTGTTGAGTTACTTTTCAAAAAGCACATGTAACCTATGTTTTAAAGTTACTTTATATAAAAATGTTCTCACCCATTATAAAAAGTGAGTCACTTATAATTCTAGTCTCTTTATCTTTTATTTAAGTTACAATTTAGTGTGTAGCTCATCAAGTACCATTGTAAAAGTGACTTTCACTTATTTATAAAAGTGTCACGTATTTATTTTTTTAATTGATTTAATTAGATTAAGTCTGGAAAGGGGTTTTTTTTTTAATATAACATTATCATTCACTTCTTCATATTCACGTACTTTGTTGGCACCTTCAACAACTTTTCTTCAAAAAGCCATAACTACTTCATCCGGAAGTCCTTTTCAGGGCCGTTTTTTTTTAATCGACCTAATTTTTCGAGATTTTTCCATTGAAATACTTAGTTTCAGCATCTATAGCTTCAATTTCTATTAAAATGGAAATTCCATGCGAACTTATTCTTGACATCACCAACTACTTCCAATGGTTATCCTACATTGTGGATTTACTTCGAAGTAAAGGTCTTTATAGAATAACCTCAAGACAAGAATCTAAACCTACAGATGAAGATAAGGCATCCAAATGGGAAAGTAGGCAAGATCAAGCACAAGGGTTTATAGGGATGTTTATTTCTCCAGACCTTAGATTCCATATCGCAGAACTTGATACGCCTGATGAAGCAATGAAATAGCTCAATAAAGTTTTTGGAATTAAAAATGAAATTAGAGCCCATCAGCTCAAAAATGAGTTGCTTATGTTGGGCCCCAATAATTTTTCTTCCATTGAAGATTTTTTGTCCAAGTTCAAGACCCTTAGACTTCTCTTGGAAGGTGTTAAGGTTAAGAAAGAAGATGGTAGCCTTACCTATTCCATTCTTACAAAGTTAGGATCAGCCTACTCTGTGTTTGTTTCCACCTTCCATTTTACTAGAGAAGCCTTTATTTCTCAAGGACAAGCCTACAAGTGCCCCTCTTTTGATGCCCTTTGTGATTCATTAATAAGATAACAAGAAAAACTTTTACATCTTGGTCTTCTTAATCTTGGAAACTCTTCTAAGAAAGCCTGAGCCACCCAGCAGCAACCAAGTTCAAAGAATCCTAAGAAGCAACATCCTCAAAATTATGGTCCTAAACCAACCAAGGGTCCTAAGCACTTTCAGTCTCAAAATGAAAAATAAATTTAACAAAATGATAAGGCAAATAAAAACAAAGGGAAAAAGATTGATAGACATTGCAACTTTTGTAATCGAGATGGCCACTTAAAATCCATATGCTTTAAGAAGATGGATGCTTTGGAAGCAGCAATGAAGAAGCATAACATCCATTTGGAGCACTCTTCAACTTCAACTTCATCTTCAGGAAGAGAACTTTCTTCATGTGGTTTTCAAGCATCTCGGTTTGGTTATGCACTAAATGTATCTTCTTCTTCTCATTCTCATTATTTGCTCATTGATTTTGGAGCTTCTTATCACATGGCCAAAAACAAAGCCATGTTTTCTTCTTTAAATGATTGTAACACAAAAAATATATATGTTGGTGATGATAGATCTCTTAGTGTTGTAGGGACTGGAACTATTCATCTAGAAAATGGTCAATTAATGATGTATTATGTGTTCCTACCTTGTCATGCAACCTTCTATCTGTATATCAGATAACTCATTCAGGTGAAGGTAAAACCGTTGATTTTCACCTCATGAAGTTGTTATTAAGGACCTAAGAAATCCTAGACATATTTTAGCTACTGGTATTGTTGATGATTCTACAAGGTTGTATAAGTTTAACAAATTTGGGTCATCAAATCTTACCTCGGTATTTGTTGCTCATAATGATGAAGTGAGCAAACTCTGGCATGACCGATTTGGTCACTTAAACTATCGCTCCCTTCAAAATCTATGTAAAGAAAATATGGTGACAGGTCTTCCTATGGTATGTTGCAGAGATGGTGTTTGTCCTGGATGTGTACTCGGAAAACATCATCAGGATAGTTTTGAAAAACATGCCTTTTGGCACGCCTCAACCCCTTTACAACTTGTGCATAGTGATTTATGTGGTCCACTTCCAGTTGTCTCATTCTTTGGCTACAAGTATTTCTTAAATTTCATTGATGATTTCTCCAGATGCACTTGGGTATACTTCTTAAAACTCAAGAGTGAAGTATTTAACATGTTCTTGTCCTTTAAGGCCTTTGTTGAGAAACAACCTTGACATCAAATTCTTAAGCTAAGATTTGATAATGGCGGAGAATATGTTAACAACAAATTATTCAACTTTTGCACTGAACATAGAATTCAAATGCAACATATTGCTCCATATACTCCACAAAAAAATGGTGTAGCTGAAAGGAAGAATCGCACCTTAAAGGAAATGGCTAATTGTATGCATCAATCTAAAGGACTTAGTCTTAATTTTTGGGTAGAAGCAATTAACTGTGTAAATTACATAGAAAATCGCACTCCTACTAAGGTTTTACGGATTATCACTCCAGAAGAAACATGGAGCTCAATTAAACCAGATGTAAGTCACTTTTGTGATTTTGGAAGTGAAGCGGGCTCATATTCCTGATGAGAAACATAAATCCTTAGAACCTATGAGTGAAAAATGTATTTTTGTTGGATATTCTGAAGATGTCAAAGGATATAGACTTCTTTCACCTAAATCCAAAATTGTTATCATTAGAAGAGATGTAAATTTTGTTGAAAATATATCGGCCTACGAGCCTAGTTCGACAGATGTGCCACCTCTCTCTAGCCCTTCTACTTCTGAAAATATTTCTTCTTCAGATGATGACAACAAGGATGACAATCCTCTCCCACCTTCTTAGGATCCTCCTTCAGCTCCTCAGCTTCCAAAATGGGTCTGTGCTACTCGGGACTCAACATGTTCTCTTGTAGGTGATCCTACAGATAAGTGACGTACACGTTCTCAGTTCGATAGAGCCTCTACTTCACTGGCTCAAGCTTCAACTAATTATGATCCTGATACCTTTGTAGAAGCTTCAAGCCATCCAGATTGGGACGCAGCTATGAATGAAGAATATCGTTCGTTATTGGAAAATGATACATGGGATCTTGTTCCTCTTCCAAAGGGAAGAAAACTTGTTATATGTAAATGGGTTTACAGAACCATGTTTGTACCAAATGGAAAAGTTGATAAACATAAAGCTCGTCTTGTTGCTAATGGATTTTCACAAGTCGAAGGCATTGACTATACTGAAATCTTCTTCCTTGTTGCCAAAATGAACTCTATCCACCTTGTTATTTCCCTAGCTGCCTCTTTCAAATGGGAAGTTCATCAGATGGATGTTAAATCTACCTTCTTGCATGAAGAAATCTATATGGAACAACCTCCTGGTTTTATACAAACAGACTCCAGAGTTGTATGTTAGCTTAAGAAATCCCTTTATGGTCTCAAGCAAGCCCCTTGAGCTTGGTATGCCAAAATGGATAGCTTTCTTTTAGATACTGGCTTTTCTAGGTGTCATTCTGACAATATTGTCTACACCAAGAAAGTGGGTAAGTATCTTATAATTCTTGTTCTTTATGTGGATGATCTTATCTTTACTGGTAGTGATCCCAACCTTATAAACCATGCGAAGGCCAGCCTTAAAAAGCAGTTTGAAATGACAGACTTAGGACACTTGCATTATTTTCTTGGTCTTCAAGTCTTGTAATCTAAGGAAGGTATTTCCCTTTCCTAGTCCAAGTATGCCTATGATATTCTATGCCACTTTCACATGGAAGACTATAAGCCAACCCCTTCTCCCTTTCAGTCTAGAGCCAAACTTTCAGTCACTTGCACTTCTGGTCACTTTCAAAGGATAGCTCTCTGAACCAGCTTTCCAACGCCTATCACGGTTACCAATTCTGACTCTGGATGCTCTTGTTACATTGAAAACAAAAATGATTATGACCTCCAGAACTTGCATACAAAATCCAAAACCACTCCCTCTCCAATGAGAACAAAAATTGCCTTTTAAAACCTCTTAGGTGCATTCGAACTCCTGCATGTTGTTTTTAGGAATGAATCAGCTCAAAATAGGGTTGGTTTAGGGTTTTAGGTTAATGAATTAATGTCACCTAGTGACATTCAACACCTAGGTGTAATTAAATATCACAAATCCAAACAAAACCCACTTTTGGACCTTAGAATAGCCTGAAAACCGTTAGTGGTTAGCTAACTAGGCGGAGGCGCTGACAGTGCATGTGCACAGGTGGGTTAACCCCGCGGTTAGGGCTTTGTCGAATCCGGTGACTGTGCGGTCTTCTGTCATGTGTTCACACGCTCATGGTTCTAACACTGCAGTTAGCATAACCTCCGACAGCCTAGTCACCGTAACTGTTAGCGCCTTTATCCACTCATGTGAACACGGTTCCACTGCAGTTATGACCAACAGATAACTATTTTGTTTCCGCGTGGTTACCCTGGACACCTGCTAACCATAGCCACAACTGCTCACATGGCCGCGGTTCCGACGTGGTCAAGACTGTATTATAATTGTAATGTTTTGTAATGTATTGTTGTTACAAGGCCGAGGGTTTATAATTAGGGTTTTATGTATTTTTTTGAATTGTTTTAATACATAGTGTTGGAATAAGGTTAGGGTTTAGGTCTTAGCATAGGTTTTAATGGTTTAATACATGGATTTGATAGGTGTAGGCCTTTTTTTTATGTAGACTTAGGTTTGATGTATTAGGTGTATGAATTTAGGGTTTAGGATTAGGTTCTTAGACTTTACATCAAAACCCATTTACAATAATTTGTCACAAAGTGACATTCACCCACACACATATGTTCTACAACAAGCTACATTTGCGATCACATGACGACAAATCCATGTCGACACCAATTCCGACGAGGTGAATGGTCAACCCATATTGACGACCCAAATCTTGCGAGGCGGACGACAAACACATGATGATGACCAAAACCTCGCGGAACTGACGACAACCATATGTCAACAGCCAGGTACAAAACCATATCAACTGAACACCATGAAAAACCATAAACATCACCTGGACAACCTGAACCATAGTCAACATTGTCGAAACTTGAACGAAATTGGACTGAATTGCTGACGACGACATTGTACCTGTGTAATTGATCTGACAAGATCCTCCTGGATCAATCCCCTCCACTTGAAAGCTTTTGGACCACAAAAGTTTGACTAAAAAAATAGTCGATGAGGGTAGAGCTCCCTCACTTTCCACCTTGCCCTGATGATGTACCAATACATTCGATCAACCACCTGAAAGTGATGACCCTAATGATGTTGACCCTAGCACATTTTGAGCCAGTGACCTGTTCCATCCATCTGCAGTATGAACAACTTGCGAAGATGGTCAAACAACTTGTTATGAACATGGCAATTGATTTCTTTCCACGAAATACCATGAGTTAGTGATTCATAATCGTCTTTGAAAATAGTCTCTACATGATATTGTTCAATACCATTGACATGCATTAACAGTGTTTTTTGCGAAATGACAGAGACAATCAAAGATACTTTTGACATCAAACCAGCTACTTGAGTTAACATACTTTCTTGCTTCCTAATTACTAAGAGAACTTGCTGCAAATAATCCATCAAACTATAATTTGAAAACTATTGCAACTTAGTTTGGCTTTAAAAGTATTGAATTAGTTGTCAATTCGTTTGAATCACTTTTCCCTTATTCATTAAATGATGTTTCCATTGATTAGCACTTTCCCCTGATGCATAAGTTTCCATTAGATACTTTGACATTACTTTAGAAAAGGCTTTCAGATGAAAACAAATAGGTTTCCTCTCCACTTGAAAAGAGGTTTCCAAACTGTTTGAAACATGAATAGGTGACACAATACAAGAGAAATTTAACACTGACTTTCCCCAATACTGACCTGCATCCCTGTAACTATTAATTTCCAAACTTGAACTAAATTGATTCATTCTGACATTAGGAAGAGGAACTTTAGGCATCAACTGTAATTCATGTTGTATTCCTTGCTTATGAGTAAGATGTGTGGTTTCTTTAAATAGAACTGGAAAAGTTTCTAACTCTTTGATCAAACTATCTTGAAGCTGAGACTCATAACTTGAACAAACATCATATTGATTCTTATGTTGTTTCTTTACACACGTGATTACAAATCTTTTATTTGAACTTATTAATTGCTTCATCTAATTAGCAACAATATTCAAGTGGTTTTTGTTTAGATGTGCCCTGACAATAAATTCAACCCCGTCTTTCTTAAGGTGATATTTATGTTCTCTCCTATAAAATATTGCATCACGGTCATAAAGATAAGGACTTCCTAAAACAAATCCACATATGTCTACTGGAACCACATCTAATTCCACTTCATCAATGTAATTAGTTGTAATGGCAAATCTTAATCGACACTGTTTGGTGACTTTTATCTGAGTTGATTTATTTAGCCATCCTAATGGGTAAGGTCTTGGATGATTCTGTGTTTCCAAACCCAAATTCTTAACTAAATATTCAGATATTATATCGGCTTGTGATCCACTGTCAAACATTATATCTATCTTTGTATTCGTAGAGGTTATCCTTACGTTAAACAATTCAACTCTTTTATCCTCATTTGAAGGATTTATGTTTGATGAACATGCAATAGTATTCGAACTTGAACCAGTGTCAGAAGTTTTGCCTGTCATAACCATAGCAGTTATCCTCCTTTCATCACCTGAATTTGAACATAGATCTTGCTATACTGCTGTAATTTCCTTCTTTTCATCCTTCTCCTTAAGGAACTTTTTGGGCTTAAGTTATGGATGAAGTTTCCAACACTTAGATTCATCATGACCGATTTTTCTGGTAATGGGAACAAGTAGGTCTTTCCTTCTGAGCTATCACTGATTTCTTTTTCTTCGAATTATTCTTCCCCTTACTGTCATTGGAATCTTTGATTTCCAACTCTTTGGATGAATGCGATGAAAATTTGAATGGTCTGCCACCTGATTCAATATGTATGGCCTGAACACACACTTAATCAAAATCATCAGGATTAAACATCAATAATGTATGCTGCAAATATGAATGTAAACTACCAATGTATTTTAATAAATTTTCACGTGTATCCAATGAAATACCAAGCACTAATGCTTTCTTTCTGAATTCCTGAGTAAACTCCTGAACACTCTGCCCTTTACCTTGCCTCAAATGCTACCAATCAATAACAGTGTGCTACATGTATCCTAAAGGATAAAATTGTTTCCTAAGAGCTTTTAAAAACTTAGACCATGAAGAGATGACTTTTCTTTTTCGCTTTACATCTATCTGAGTTTTACTTTCCCACCAGATTAAAGTTGTTCCCCCCATTCTAAGTGTAGCTAACTGAATTTTCGTTTTATCATCAGAAATGTTCTGAATACGACAATATACTTCTAACTACTTAATCCAGTTATCTAGCTTTTCAGGAGTCATTTCACCGTCATCAATCAATAATTCAAAGTTTCCATCAAGTTTCAAAAGAGATGTTTTCTTCGGTTTCTTTTCTGTCTCAGATTCTGTACTGGAAGAAGAAGAAGAATAAGGGGATGATGGAGATGATGGAGGTGAAGGAGGTTTATCAGCCTTGTCTTTACCTTTTTCCTTCTTCGATGTCTTTGAAGAAGAAGTTGCATCTCTCGCCTTCTTGTCTTCATACAGTTCTCCCAACATCTGCTGCATAGTCAAGAATGCTTGCTGAAATTGTTCATCACTCATCTTAGTTTCAGTGTTTTCACCTACATCAGATCCTATCATGGTGGACTTATGAACGACTCGTCACTTTCCAATCTCTGGATCAATTTACTCAAGGATTCCTTCTCCACGTTGCGACTTTGACATGGTTACCATTCAATGGAAAATTCTACAAATGCAACTTGCTCTAATACCAAATTATATGATCTGAAATGATCATAAAACTGATGTAGAATCGATTAGCCATTAATGAATTGAATGTTAACTGAAAGTGCGGAAATCGAGAGAACTGCTTGAGAAGAAATACTTTACAACAGTTGATAATACATAAGTAAGATGCAAAACAGTAATGAAAACAACAAATACACAATGATACCAGACAACAAAATTGATTACAGAGTTCATCCCTAATGGACTACGTCTTCGGGTCAGCTTTCAAGATGGGCGACCGCTTTATTAGGATTGAAACAGAAGAAGTCAATTAAATAGCAATTGACCAAACTGAATGTGCACATAGGCACTTCTAGTCACTGTCAAAGGATATCTCTCTGAACCAACTTTCCAACACCTGTCACAGTTCCCAATTCTGACTCTGAATGTTCCTGATACACTGAAAACAAAAATGATTATGACCTCCAGAACTTGCATACAAAATCCAAAACCACTCCCTCTCTAATGAGAACAAAAACTGCCTTTTAAAACCTATCAGGTGCATTTGAACTCCTACATGATGTTTTTAGGAGTGAATCAGCTCAAAATAGGGTTGGTTTAGGGTTTTAGGTTAATGAATTAATGTCACTACATTCAGCACCTAGGTGTAATTAAATATCACAAATCCGAACAAAACCTACTTTTGGACCTTAGAATAGCCCGAAAACCATTAGCGGTTAGCTAACCGGGAAAAGGCGCTGACAGTGCATGTGCACAGGTAGGTTAACCCCGTGGTTAGGGCTCCGTCGGATCCGGTAATTGCTGGTGACTGCGCAGTCTTCTATCGTGTGTTCACACACCCGTGGTTCCGACGTTGTGGTTAGTGTAACCTCCGACAGCCTGGTCAACGCAACTGTTAGCACCTTTATCCACTCATGTGAATACGGTTTCGTTGCAGTTATGACTAGAAGTTCACTGTTTGGTTTCCGCATGGTTAACCTAGACACCTGCGAACCGTAGCCATGAATGTTCACATGGCCACAGTTCCGACGTGGTCTAAACCCCGTGGTCAGGATTGTATTAGGGTTTTATGTATTTTTTTGAATTGTTTTAATACATAGTGTTGGAATAAGGTTAGGGTTTAGGTCTTAGCATAGGTTTTAATGGTTTAATACATGGATTTTATAGGTGTAGGCCTTTTGTTTGATGTAGACTTAGGTTTGATGCATTAGGTGTATGAATTTAGGGTTTAGGATTAGGTTCTTAGACTTTACATCAAAACCCATTTACAATCATTTGTCATAAAGTGACATTCACCCACACAAATATGTTCTACAACAAGCTGCATTTATGATCACATGACGACAAATCCACGTCGACACCAATTCCTGCGAGGTGAATGGTCAACCCATATTGACGACCCAAATCCTGTGAGGCAAATGACAAACACATGATGACGACCAAAACCTGGCGGAATTGACGAAAACCACATGTCGAAAGCCAGGTACAAAACCATATCAACTGAACACCATGAAAAACCATAAACATCACTTGGACAACCTAAACCATAATCAACACTGTCGAAACTTGAGCGACACCAGACTGAATTGTTGACGACGAAATTGTACCTGTTTAATTGATCTGACGAGATCCTCCTGGATCATTACATGGGCTTGCAAGAAACAAAGTTCCATTTCTCTTTCTTTAGCAAAAGCAAAGTATCGTGGCATTGTAGAAGTGCAATATTTTTCAACAGATGATCAAGTTGCAGACATCTTTACAAAGGCTCTCACAGAGGCAAAGTTTACTAAATTGTGATTTATGGTTGGAGTTCAGGATGTTGTCACTAAGGGGGGATAGGCTCTAATGCCTCATTCCTTCTCCTATTGTGTCATATTTTTACATCCTTCAATCCTATCCCAAGTTGTTCTTAAGGGGGGATGTTAGAATATTCCGACACATAGGAAATAGTTAAGTATAACTTGGTCTAATGTAGAGTTAGGTAAAGTGTGTTTCTTCACTATGTACTTTTGTAACTTACAATTCAACGGTCACGATATGCTCTAGACATGAAGTGATCTAACAGTGCATTCTCTCCTCGGTATTACCGACACTTGATCTGTGGCTTAACACCTAAATGGTCCATGATCTCTATTTAAAGAGCATGGAAGGTCATTTGTAGTGTGACCATTCATGAAAGTAACTTATGTAAATTTTCTTTCTTTTAATAATAAATTGCCTAAAGTGGTCGCATTGGCTCAGGTTGTGGATTGTTTTCTTCTTTGAAGGTTTTAACCACACCAAGAATACTGTTGTATTGATCTGTGATCTATTTGTGAGCGGTGTCCTTTGGTGTTCTATTTGAGGAACATACCTTGTAAATTCCTACACTTCAAGTGGTGGGGTCAACTTGTCCATTTGAAGCCAACTTGGACAACAAGAAAACATGTCATTTATCCTTTGATTTTGACCATGAAAATACCGACTACAACTACAATTTCTCTTAAAAATTGCTTTACATATTCATAATAAATCACTTTAAATGACACTTTAAAGGTTGCTTCAAATTGTTCCAATAACAACACTAAATATGCTTCGAGGTGGCTTCAAGACTACTACAATGCTCCTAAATCTCTTTAAAAGGCTGCGCCAAGACCTCCTATAGTTGCAACAAAAACTTCTTCAAGAAGTACTCCAAATTTTGATATAAGGTTACCCCAAGATATGCTTCATAAGAACTCATAATATCACTTCAAATTCTGATCAAGACAAAATCCAAAGTCTGCCATCGAATGTTTACAAAGTCTGTTGTAGATGGCTTCAAGACTTCTCCTCAAAACATATGCATGTGTTTGACTAAATGTGACCGTGTTCTAAAATCAGTTTTGATGTTGATGAATAAGAGGGTGAGATCTTATCACGTGCCAAGTCAATTACAATCAGTCGATCCAACTAATATTCAATCTTTGCAGTATATCTCTACTCATGTAGCTACAATAACCAATAATCTGTCCATTTTAGGTCATGTAGTAATATAAAAGTTGACTAAAAAAGACGAGAACAGGTTCTGATCCCGTGGCAAGTCCACGTTCATCTATTTCTGCATACCGTGTAAATCCACGTTACATTCAACAACAAATCCAACGACTACAACCTATCCAAACTTCAAATATGCAATCAAGGCAATAATGTGATGTTTCAATAATTTTGGCAAATGATTATCCTCCACATTGCGTACCAATCCAAGATTTTGCGCTAAATCATATGCAAACCCTATATATTAGAATTGATAACAACACCTGTCATAGACTTTATTACATGGCAATAATATTATCTAAAATGAAAAGAATTAGTAGAATATGGCTCTTGTTCAACTAGCTTGTAGTAATTTTTCATATATTTTAAGTAATGGATTGTATTTGTGTGCTCTCATTTCATTGAAATAATTCAACTAATGGCTATATCATAATTGAAGTTGAAACTCCATTTTCTAAATATCTTTTATTTATTTTCCATAAATATTATAACATTTTTTATAAATTGCAGACTACATTAATCATTTGCAAAATCTTTTTTTATTTAATTTGTTTTTAAAATAAATTAAATATTAACATGTCGTTTTACAAAACCATCTCAATTTTATGAAATATTGATATGCAAATCCATGTTTTTTTATAAAATTAATATTTTTTAAAAAATTTCTCATTAGGTCAGCAAGGCAAGAGAAGTAAAGTGGTGGAAAAGAATTAAACTATTTTGTTATCCATTTTATTGATTCTAAGGTATGAATTTATAATACATTAATTTGACCTTCTAGATCTCACTGACAACTCATCGGTGGATCATGACAACACCACATCAAAATAAAGCCTGGAGGGTTAGCTCAATTGGTTGAGTTCCCATCGCTAAAAGCACCTTGCTAATGGGAGGTCAGAGGATAAATTATCGTTGACGCTCTCGGGGTTAGGCTCTGCTAATAAGGCAATGGGATGTGACCCCTTCTAGTGGATCTGCCTGGTTATTTTCTCAAAAAAACAAAAAACAAAAACAAAAACAAAAAACTCTTCAAGATCAGGATTACTATTGTTTTTCCACAATACTAGAATCTAGGTTAGAATCTTACAATCATTGCCGCTACCAATCCAAGTATCACAACAAACTACTTTAGACAGCAAAGTGATATACAATAGTAAATCTAATAGTGCACAAATATAGACAACTTTTACGATTTTTTCAAGAACCCAACTTCATCATATTAATCAAACTATTAATACAGTTGTCTAGGGCTCTTGTACCAGGGATAATGGCCCTCATACATCCACTAGTACAAGAATAGGAGGGTTGCCACCTATCACTGCTAGAAGTCCTCCAACAATGAACCTGGGCTACAAATTTCTCATCTATGACATCCTTCTTTAGTCCTTCAAAGATCAGTCAATGAGCTCATCAACCATGCCTCTCTTAGCAATTCATTAGTCCATCAATGCACTACACTTAGGGCATACTTGGAACACTCTCTCGCTGCCCTCCAATAATCCACAAGTGTCAAATACAAACTAGTCCAACCTAGACTACTCATCCACTAGCATCTACTCAACTCAAACACATCAACAAATACATACCTTTCACTCCTCATGGACTGGTGTAGAATGTTTTAGGTCTGGTGCGCTAGTCAAGGTTGTTGTCACTCTGCAACAACATTTCTTTTCACCTCCCAAACCCCCTCCACAATTGTGGTCTTCCTTCTCCAAGTTGTTTTCATTACTCATTGTGGTGATGGACAAATCCACGGCCTCAAACAAGCCTTTTGGCCCCTTGTTCTAGGAAGGATAGGACCTACAGGCTATATGTTCCCACAGTCCTAGGTTGCAGCCTACTTTTAGAGAGAAAATCACTCATAAAGCATTCTAAAAACTTGCCTAGATTATCCTCCAACCATTCGGCCTTGCTACTAGATCCCTGTGACCTCCTCAACAATCACAAAAGAAACAAAAACAATGCTCCTTTATCCTTAGTGAGGTCTTCTCCTGTTCTACGATGTCCTTTGGTGATGTATTTCTATGAGAGATTCACTTTGCATGTGCTTCGAATGTCCTCCATATAACTTATATTTATAGATTCACATGTGGCTCAAACGAGTTTGTCTTTGGGGAATTCTTAAGCCCAAGCCGACCTGCCCAACTAGACAAATTAACCACCAACCACATATAAAAATAAATATCTCTCATTAGAGACCTCCATTTTGAGTGATTTTCATTGGGCCTTTCTCCTCTAGGGATCCTCTAACACCTCCAAGTGTTAAATTACTCAAATTCCACTTGGTTTTGGCCCAACTCGTTTGGGTACAAAACCCCAAGCTAGGTTTCCAAGCCCACAAAGCACTTTCGTGGTGCTCCAACCTCCAAACTCTAAGCCTTAGGGCTTGGAGTACCTCCCAAGATACCAAATATCAACAATTACAACTCATGCAAATGTGGTCTCGGACATTGTGACTATTTATGAACTCATATTCTAACATTCCCCCCCTCAATCACAAGTTTAAATAATTGTTCAACACTTGTACAAATAAATTTTGTCATCTTCAATCTAAAACTATTGTACTAAGCTTCGATGAATATTTGCATGAAAAATCCACCAATATTTGAATATTTGGAAGTGAATAGTTGGTACATTTAAACATTCCCATTGAATAATTGAAATGTTTGTAGATTTTCTTTTAAGGGAGCAGTGGCTATGCTAGAATTCCCAATTGATGTTTGAATTATGATTGAAACTTGACTGATAAGACTTTGAAACTTGAAGCATAATATCTAATATTCCCTCTTTTTAGGTGCAAAGGGAGAAGTTTGTTGAAAGGATCTAAGTTGCAGCTTTAAATTCTTTAGTTGGTGGTTTTGTTGGTTGACCTCTAACCTTTTTTCATGGAGACTGGTGGTTTCTACTTTGAATATGTGGTGGTTTCTAGATGACCACTAACCAGTATGCTTTGACTAATATGGTGGTTTTTAGATGACCATTAACCAATCAATGGATGATGTGGTGGTTTATGGTTTACCACTAACCTTCATCACTTCATGAATTTAGTTACCCTCTTAAAGGTCTAGGAGAGTTTATTTTGTCATTGTTCTCCCCACCTTGACATGTAGAGATTACCATCCTTGACTCTTCTTTTTCTTTGTCTTTGCCTCTGTTTAACTAGTCAGTAAGGCTAATGTAATTGCTTCACTTGTAAATTTCATATCCAATAATTTATCTATCCATTATTGATTGTATTTTAAGCCTACTTCTACTTTTGACATTTCTCTAATGATAAGCGATTTGTCTTCCCATAATGAAGATGATGGCGGAGATCAAAACACTGACTCTCCATGTGACAAATTGTTTGACAATGATGTCGTTTGTTTTCAAGATTTTGGACATCTTCGAGAAATCCTATGCTAACAAATTGAATTTCTTTAGAGTAATTTGAAATACATACGCTAATCCCTTTTTCATATTCCAAGCCATGTCAATTCCTATTGATTGATATCTCTTCCCAAGGTCAAACAAATATCCTAGAAATATTTTTTTGTTGTTCTTTTCTTCTGCATAATTACTTTTGCTATTTCTACTATTGTCATTCCATGCTTCATTCCTTGATTCCATCAAGTCTTTTGTATCACACGTAGCATCAATCACTTGTATTATGTCTTGGGTATCATAAGTTGCATCACCTTTTTTCATTATTTCATTTGTATCACACGTTGCATCAAATTTTTGGATAAGGTATTATGTATCACATGTTGTGTCAATTTTCTCTAGTAGCTCCAGTGTGTCACAACTTTCATCAATGATCTCGTTGAGTTCATTTGTATCACAAATTGTAGTCATTGTTTGGATGAGATATTATCTACCACAAATTGAAACCATTGTTTAGATTATGTATTCTTTGCCACAAATTGCAACCATTGTTTAGATGAGATATTTTGAGTCACAAATTGCATCTATCTTTGTGGTAGATTTTGCATTAAACATATCATCGAGATGATCTTACTTTTCTCTTGATTTTATATTAAATGCATCAATCAACTGATCCTTTATATCTAGATCACTTTGAATATCATTTGTTGATTGTAGTGTATCAACCATTTGATTAATTATGATTCATTTATTATGTAAGTTCCACTTGTAGGAATTTACAGGGTAAGTTCCTCAGACAGAACACCAAAGGACACCACTCACAGACAGATCACAGATCAATACACCAGTATTTTGACGTGGTTAAAACCCTCAAAGAGGGAAACAGTCCATGGCCTGAGCCAACGTGGCCACTTCAGGCAATTTATTAATAAAAGAATGAAAATTTACA